>CM077165.1:57839383-58072445 GCA_039583875.1 Platanthera guangdongensis
TTGTTCGTGGCTTATCTTTCCGAACGCATGTGTTGTTCTTTCTAATTGTTTAATTTTCCGAGAGGTTTGGCGAGCCTCGCTTTCGTTTTGTTGGGGGAGATCTACCATTTCCGAACCGAACCTTTCGGTAGATCTCTTTTGGTACAACCATCGCTCGGTCGGACCCAAGATAGGTCCTTTTAGCTTGAGAGAACATCGACCTCTAGTCGTTTGTTCGATCTTTAATCGGCGTGGCTACCATACGTTAGTGATAGTTGATAACATTGTTCGTGGGTGTGCTGCATTTAGTTATTGTGTGAGCGTAATAGTGGAAATAGAGAGGCGTACGTGTTACTCCCTTTGCCGTTATAGCGCCAAACACCGTAGCCTACATCAATTTGGTATTAGAAGGAGGTTCACGTTGATTTCTTAATTGGCACCCCCCTTTTATTTAGCACGTTAACACGCACTTTGTATGCACGTTCAGAGTCAAAATAATCAAAATTTTTTTTCGAGTCTGCCAATAGCGGCTTAAATTTCTTATTTTTCAGCAAAAAAATAAAAAAAAATTAATTAATAATCCTCATATTTTATTCTGCAAGCAAATCTATTTTATATTAATATTACCCTAGTGGTTAAGCGAGAACAATTCCGACAAACCTATTTTAATTGGGCCAGAAGCGTTTCTCATTGTATGTGCACAAATTTCGGATCGAGTTTTCTCCCCGGTTCTCAAAATATGGCCCACGACGTTAATGTTTCCCGAGGAAAATCATTAGGTTCCATTAGGAATGAAGATAAACCAAACACCCAGGCCAAACAACAAATAACTGATGATTTGCCTACCCTTAAACAAGGGAATAAGTCGGTCTCAGATTATATGCAACTCTTTAAGGATTTGACGGTTAGGAGCGGTGTGCAGGAATCGCATGAGGTCACCCTTTCCAGGTTTCGTAGGGGATTAAACCCCTACATCCATGGTAAATTACTGCGTTATTGGCACACAGATCTAAACTCCACTTTTACCACGACATTAGAAATTGAGAAGCACCAGATTCCTAGGAGTAAAGTTCCCTCATATCAGACGATTACTATAGGTGAGTCTAGTGGCGAATCTGGTCTTGGCTCTATTGTGCGTCCTACCCTGATTACGCCCGTAGTCCATTTTGAGTCTCCCCCTGAGTTGCTTGATTTAGTTGTAGACTCCCCTGATGAGTCTAAGGTCATGCCTAGGACTGTGCCCGTCACTGAGGGCTAGGCTGATATTACTGACAATTGTATTGATGTTGAAGAGATTGGTTACCCTAGTGACCTGGATGAGGATTTCTCCCCCGAGGAATCATCTCCACTTCCCTTTGTCGATGTTTCTGAAACCATTACTGAGTCTGGTTTGAGTGAAGTTTCTAGTGAGGTGATAGAGTCACCCTGGGACGAATGTTTCTCTGATCGTGAGTTAGGTGATGACGAGCCAGTTGAGTTTTTTGTGAGGGAAAATCTTCTGTTTGCTTTTCCATTTGATTTTGATGGCTTGCACCAGGAGGATTTTACTTGGACGATAAATCCGTATTTTGACATTGGGCATGACTTAACCCCTCCTCCGGATTCTATCGATGCTCCCATTCCTGAGATCTGTACTGCTACTGATGTCGTGATTTATGAGTTGGAAGAATGTCCTAGCGAGAGAGTTATATTTTTGGAAGACGACACAGAAGTAGACCCGGATGAGCATCCCCTGATGCTAACTCCATTGCGTAAATTTAAATGCGATCTTAACTCTCTCCCGGTTTTAGCTTTACCGACTCTCCCTCCTGATATGTTGACCCGACCAGCGGATCCTTTCAGACATGAATTTATTTTGCCTGATTTGAGTCATGTTATTTTACCATCCATGCTGAACCCTCCTTGGGACATGTCTCGTAGTGTGATAATAGATTTCGTGTTTGGTCATGATGAATGTATCATTAATATGGTATCCACTCGACTTTCTAAAACTAACCAAATCTTTGAGAGTACGTTAATGATGTGGCCATATTTTGTGCCACCAGATCGCTGTACAACCTCGGGCTCGCAAAGAACCCCCAAGAAGCAAATAGGTCAAGATGGGCGAATGGGACCAGGGGGACCACTCGCAAGAGGCGAGATGATGGACTCTCCAATGGGCAAGATACCCTCATCCAGAGGCGATAGGGCCTCCAGAGGCGAGAGGTCCTCCAGGGGTGAGAGGGCCTCCTTGGGCGAAAGAGTCTCCAGTAGCAAGGAGATCTCGCAGCAAAGGGCGAGAGGCGCCGGCGAGACGGGCAGTGGGGTCCCTCTCGCCGGCAGGTGCTTTTCCACTCGTCAGGGGGAGAAGAGGCCTTTTTTATATATTTCCCTGTCAAACAGGGGTTTTTACTCTTCTACCCCGGGTATTTTTACCCTCTAACCCTTAGTGGACTGCATATAGCTCCTCAGAATAGCGGAGCTTGGCTGTTGGCAGACCCAGCCAAGGGTACCCCGGTAATTTCAGACCGGTGCAGTCTTGTTATTGGCAGTTCAGATTCTGAAATCTATAAATAAGCCCATAGGGGTTCTTCAGAAAGGACTTTTTTCAGACTCCTAAGAGGAGTCATTGGCACAGTCTTCTGAGGAACTTCAAGCCCAACTTTTGGCTTTGGAGGGGAAACTCTCTGTGACCTTCCGGGTAAGCGGTGGGACCTCCCTGCTGCGGATTTGGGGCAGTTTTTCTTAGTCCTTCAGGACTAGTCGGAGGTCGGAGCTTAAGCCAAGTAGGTGTCGGCTACGCCCCTATTTTGCGAACATTTATCGAAGTCAAATTTTGGCTTCAACAGTTCTAGTGCGGTGAGCGTGGAAGTAGCCGGTTCAAGAAAAGTTTGAGTTTGGTCCTATGGCAGGAGGTGAAGGAGAAGGATCTGGTTCTGGAGGTTCCCCCTCCCAGGTAGAAGAGGCGACGAGGAAAATGCTGGAGGACTTTAGGCGAGAGGTCATGCAAACCATAAGCTTGGCCTTCTCGGCAAGGAGCGAGTGGGCGACGCCTCAGGTCCCGATCGAGGTGGTCCCGCTCTTAGGCGAGAACGCCCCTGGTCAGCGCCCGGGGAAGGAGGTCCCCACGGAGGCTGGCGAGAGGACGTGGCGGCGTGAGAACTCTTCCCAGGCCAGCATCCCGGGAAGGAGATCCCTGTAGAAGATGGCGAGAAGGAGGCAGCTGTGCGAGAGCTCTTCCCTGGGCACGGTCTCGCAGATCGGGCCAGCCAGCCGAGGCCGCGAGAAGTGCCCTCTCGGCAAGCAGTCGGCGAGAGCCCGTTCAGTGAACTCGTCATCTCGGCTCCGGTGCCGGAGGGGTTCCGGGAGCCCGACATGTCCTACTACTCGGGGAAGGATGATACTGTACAGCATGTGCAGTGGTTTGAAGATGTGGTTTCGATAAGGCAAATGACGGATGCGTTTAAGTGTCGTTTGTTTACCATCACCTTGAAGGAGAAGGCGCGAGATTGGTTCCATCAGTTACCGGCAAGGTCGATTTATTGTTTCGAGGATCTGCGGAGGGGTTTTTTATTGAGGTTTTCAACATCGAAGAAGCGTAAGAAGGAGGCGGAGTGCTTGTTCTCGGTAAGGCAGAGCCAGGATGAAACGTTGGGACACTACGTGGATCGGTTTCAGGAGGAGATCCTCCAAGTCCAGGAGGTCCCCGGGTATACACTGATGCTTGCATTCACCTTAGGGCTGAGGCCAGGCTTCTTTAGCATGGAGTTGAAAAGGGTGCCTGTAACGCCCCGAAACTCAAAGGAGCAAAGGGGGATGTTTTGGGCCAGTTTGGGTTCTGGCAGAAGGCACACGGCCTGGGACACGGGCGTGTCCCAGGGCGTGTCAAGCGTGTGTCGACACTTAGCCGCGAAGTCGTCGAGTTATACTCGACGATTCGTCGAGAATGGGCACACGGCCTGCGACACGGGCGTGTCGCAGGGCGTGTCGACCCGTGTCGACACTTAGCCGTGAAGTCGTCGAGTTATACTCGACGATTCGTCGAGAATGGGCACACGGCCTGTGACACGGGCGTGTCGCAGGGCGTGTCGACCCGTGTCGACGATCGTCCCGGGGAGTCGTCGAGATTCACTTGACGATCGTCGAGACAAGGAACACGACCTAGGACACGGGCGTGTCCAAGGCCGTGTCATCAAGTCGTCGATCTTCCCTCGACGAAATGTCCCGTGTACACGGCCTGGGGTCCAGGCGTGTCAAGGTGACACGGGCAAGGACACAGGCGTGTCCTAGGACCCGTGCAGTGCTCGGGTTGAAAACGGGGGAAAAATCATGGGGTACACAGCCGGCTACACGGCCATGTCAGCTGGAACACGGGCGTGTCAGCTCGAACACGGGCGTGTTCGATACCCGTGTGAGGGTCCAGGAGATTCGATTTTGACGGCGAATGCGGCACACGACCCTGGACACGGGCGTGTGCCAGGCCGTGTTCGGTCCAGATTGGGCATTTCAGCCCCGAATCAAAGCCGTTCGTTTCCTTGATTGAAGATCTAACGGCTGGGGATGGTTCCTGAGAGGATATACCCGGGTTTGACTTAGAAAATCCATCACTTCCTTACCTTTTCATCTCTCCAAACCCTTGGAGAAAGAGGAGAGCCCTTGGAGGAAGAAGAGCTAGATCCGCCATTGGAGGAGCTTCGGAGCTCCGAATCGCAAGCCGACTCCGGATCCACGGAGGCAACGCAAGTGCGGTGATTTCTATCCGATTACTTTTCGATGGCGCCAAAGAGGAACTCAAGGGTAACGATCCTCATCTTGAGCATGAATCGCTCCTTTTCTTAGCATAGGAAGCCCGCTCTCGCAAGTTCGCGGAGAGTTGGAGGCGTTCCTTCGGGTAGATATGTAAAGTCCCCGTTGTTTAGAGTTCGTATGCGAGAACGGACGTAGGCATTTTGTGTGAAGCCTACCCGGACATGTTAGTCTGGATCGGTGATGTTGCATTGCATAAGGCCGGAGAAGACTCCGTGCTATTGGGTGTTTTTCGGGTTTTCTACGCGGTAGATTGCAGCAGGGAGCCTTGGGGACTAGCCCAAAGGTGCACCCGGAAAACTGGGCGGATACGAGATCTTGCCAACTTGGTGGCCTGAGAGCCAACTCGAACATAACTGGGTTATGTGTCTTGCGGTAGAATGGGACTCGGTGGAAGTTTGACCCGCGCAAATGGCTTAAATTGTCGTTGCAATGTGAGCACGGGTTAGATGGAACCGTACCCGCTTTATGTCATTCGGTTAGAGAGACCTAAGGTTACGTGGCACTCGCCGTTGGCATAGATGTGAGTCTTCGGTGGTCAATGGCTTAAATTGACGTGACCAATGCCAGGAAGACGAATTGCTCATAGGAATGGCCGTCTAAGTGGCGGTGGTGAGTCCGGAATGTTAATGGCTTTAATTGACGTGACATCGACCGGTTCACCGAGAATGTGCCCTGAGTGCACGGGACGTGTGGTCGTACGAGCCAACGTCTGTGATGAAATGGCTATGGTTATATGCATTGCTCGCTTGTGCTAATGAAATGCAGGGAAGGAGCATCGCCGCCCCGAGTTGGGGGCGGGATCGTTATAATTTGGTCAGCATTGCTGACCGTTGCCTTGTTTGCCACCGTGCGGTGGTTTGTTGCTTGCAGGTGCAGCTGGACCAAGCGGTCAATAGCGGGCTAAAGCCCTTTTTGTGAAGCTGGCCCTCGAAGGCCCAAGTGGAAATGTTTTCTGTTTTATTCATGTATGACCGGCCTGCGTGCCGAGGTTTGTAAATCATGTCTTATTCAAGTGAAACATTCTGTAAGGCCTTAAGGCCGATTTTGGGTATTTTGTATACATTCCTAATTATGTACTAGTGGACATTCGTGCTCTAATGCTGGGTTCTTGTTTACAACTTATATAAACTGCTTCCGCTAGAATGCTCTGTGTAGGACATTGAGATTGGTTGGATGGTTTCCATACGTAACCACCCGGTCTGTCTGTGGTATATGGCGTCGGGCCCCGGCCGGACCTACTGCTATATGCTATGCGACAGATAGGGGGTGTTACAATTTGGTATCAGACTACTGCTTTTGGTCGGGCTTAAACTGAATTCATGGGCGAATTCTTTTTAAGGGGTGGTGAGCACATTGTGTGCGTCATCGTTATAATGGTAAAAGAACCCATGAATGTCCACTTAGGAATGAAAATACTCGCGTTTGAGGAACCTGCGTGTTCCTATAATTGCTGTTTGCCATGTTATGTGGTCGCTTAACGGTGTTTTGTACCACTATAGGTGACCAGAAGTGGTGTTGGACCATCAGAACGCCGAGTTTCTGAGGCTAGCAGTGCACCGGATGTTGCTCCCGCAACACCTCTGTCGGCTGAGAATATACGTTTGGTGGCTGAAGTGGTGTTGGCCGTGATAAATGCGCAGCCTGGAAGGCAAGCGTAGCAGCCCGCTCCTATGATGGAGCAAGTATCTCTGCAAGAGGCTGAGCCGAGGAGGGTGGAGCAAGTGATTGTGGAACCAATAGTGCCAAGGAGGGCAACTGAGAGGCAGTTGAAGCATGTAATGAGCTTTAACCCTCCGTTATTCTCGGGGTTGGGAACCCCATCTCAGGCTGAAGACTGGCTCTCTAGGGTGAAGAGAGTCATGACGGCGACGGAGACGGAGGAGTGGCAAATGACCACCATCGCTACGTTCCTGCTGGACGGTGAAGCAAGGATGTGGTGGGAAGGATTGGAGCTGCATCATTTGAGAGGTAGACAACTGATAGACGTTCCGATGGAAGAGTTCTCGGGATTGTTCTTAGCAAGATACCTCCCTTCTACTCAGAGGATTTCAATGGAGAATGAGTTCCTGAAGTTGGTGCAGGGTGAGAGGAGCGTGGATGAATATCTCCACGAGTTTACGCGGTTGAGTCGTTATGCTAGCTCCACCATCATGGATGAGGAGCGCAAGACTAATCGTTTTTATGAAGGCTTGAGGGATGAGCTGAGACTATTACTGTCGGGGCCGATGACGCAGGGTTTCTTAACCTTGGTCAATACTTCCCGGTCCTTGGAGAAGGACATGAAGAATGTACAAGCGAAGAAATGCTTGGCTGATAAGAAATCCGAGTTCAGAGTGCCGACTACTTCAAAGTCCGGCTATCGAAGGGCTTTCAAGAAGCATAGGACTTCGGGTCCAGCTCCTTCTGGCGCTTCTGGGGCGACTACGAGTCGGACCCCGAGCGCATGTTTTACATGCGGAAAGACGGGGCACTTTGCCCGTGATTGTTGGAGCGGACGTCCTAAGTCCGAGAGGAGGCCGGGAGCCACTTATGAAGAAAAGGGTAAGGCGGTGGAGTCGACCGCATCCCATTATGCTCCGGCCCAACCAAGGGTCTACAATCTTGGCCAACAGGAGGCCATTAAACAAGCTGATGTGGTGACAGGTACGGTTTAATTTATAACAAGTCAATTTCTTTATATGCTTGTTATGCGCATGTTACCTTACCACTACTTGTTTAGGATTTGTATTGATTTGTGAAAATCCGGCACGAGCACTCTTCGATACGGGAGCTTCACACTCCTTCTTGTCCGAAGGATTTATATTACGCATCGGGGTCCCTTCCTCGATGGCGAAGGATAAGTTGGATGTGTTGTTGCCCAATGGGTGTTCGATGCGAGCGGATAGGATCTGCGATGTTAAGATTCGTATTGGGGAGCAGGAGTTCGACCTGCGAGCGTCTTTACTTCCGTTAGTGGAGTTTGACGTCATATTTGGCATGGACTGGCTCTCGGAGCAGCAGGCCCATATAGATTGCGGTAGCAAGGAAGTCAAGCTGGGGGCAAGTCGTGAGACGACTTTTACGGGCTTAAAGGGGTCGAGCAAGACGTTGATGTCTGCTCTTCAGGTGGTGAAGGCAGTTCGTGCCGGTGCAGAACTGTTCTTTACACTAGTGGAGGTTGCAAAGCCGAAGCCCGCTTTGGATTGTATTTCAGTGGTATCGGAATACCCTGATGTGTTCCCCGCAGATCTTCCTGGAGCCCCGCCTCAACGGGAGATAGATTTCATGATCGAGCTAGTGCCAGGTGCGAAGCCTGTGTCACGATCTCCGTATCGGCTAGCGCCTAAGGAAATGGCGGAGCTGAAAGTTCAACTGCAAGAGTTGTTGGAGCAAGGGTATGTGCGCCCGAGTTCTTCGCCTTGGAGCGCACCGGTCCTCTTTGTTAAGAAGAAGGACGGAAGCTTGAGGTTGTGTATTGATTATCGGGAGCTAAACAAGCTGACTGAGAAGAACAAGTACCCTGATCCCTAGGATTGATGATCTCTTTGATCAGTTAGTCGGGTCGACGGTGTACTCGAAGTTAGATCTCAAGTCTGGGTACTATCAGCTGCGGATAAGGGAGAGTGATATCCCGAAGACAGCGTTTAGTACGAGATACAGGCATTATGAGTTTACGGTCATGCCGTTTGGGCTGACTAATGCGCCGTCAGTATTCATGGATTTGATGAACAGGACGTTCAGGGAGTACTTGGACCATTTCGTGATCGTCTTCATCGACGATATTTTGGTGTACTCGCAAAGTGAGGAAGATCACTTCAAGCATCTTCATTTGGTGTTGGAGACGCTAAGGAGAAACCAGTTGTATGCCAAGTTCTCGAAGTGCGAGTTTTGGCTATCCTCAGTGGCGTTCCTCGGGCATATAGTGAGTGGAGAGGGTATTGCTGTGGATCCGGCGAAGATTGTTGCGATACGGGAGTGACCTGAGCTTGCTATGGTAGCAGAAGTCCGGAGCTTTTTGGGGCCTGCCGGCTATTATAGGCGCTTCGTAGAGAACTTCTCGCGGATAGCGTTACCTCTCACTACTTTGACGAGGAAGGAGCATAAGTTCGTTTGGACGCCGGAGTGCGCGCGAGCTTTTGAGGAACTGAAGTGTCGGTTGACCACGGCGCCTGTGCTGAGTTCGCCATGTGGAACCGAAGGCTATGAGATATATAGCGATGCTTCGGGCAGCGGTTTGGGTTGCGTGCTACTGCAGCACGGAAGCGTGATAGCTTATGGCTCGAGACAGCTAAAAGTGCACGAGAGAAATTATCCGGTCCACGACTTGGAGTTAGCGGCCGTGATTTTTGCCTTGAAGCTGTGGAGACACTATTTGTACGGTGTGAAGATTGATATCTACACCGATCACAAGAGCCTAAAGTACCTGATAGATCAAAAGGATCTGAATATGCGACAGCGTAGATGGATGGAGTTCCTGAGGGACTATACATTCAAGATCCACTACGTGCCTGGCAAAGGGAATGCGGTTGCGGACGCGTTGAGTCGCCGAGCCCCAGCTCAAGTCAATTGGCTATCGGTGCATGATGAGCGGTTGGTGTGGGAGTTGGAGGCGCTGGAGATTGTTTGTGTGGACAGACAAGCAAGTGCTGAAGCAGTTCTGAATTGGACTGAAGTCCAATATGACCTAGCTGATCGTATTCGGCAGGCTTTGGATATGGATGCTCATATGAAGCAGTTCATGATAGAGGCTCTGGATGGGTCAAATTCCCAATTCGTCGTGAAGGACGGATTGCTTTGGAAAGACGGTCGTTTGTGCGTCCCAAGTGTGGGCAAATTACGGGTGGAGTTGTTGTACGAGGCGCACCATACCAAGTACTCAATTCACCCGGGGAGCACGAAGATGTACCGTGATATAAAGAAACTATTTTGATGGCCAGGTTTGAAAAAGGATGTGGCGCTATACGTAGCGAAGTGCCAAACCTGCGCCTTGGTAAAGGCGGAGTGCCAAAAGCCGGGAGGATTCCTTAAGTCCTTGCCTATTCCGGAGTGGAAATTTGACGACATCTCTATGGATTTTGTGCACGGTTTGCCAAGGTCGCAAAAGGGGAACGACGCCATTTGGGTGATCGTGGATCGATTAACGAAGGTGTCGCATTTTATTCCGCATAGGAAGGATGATCCGGTGGAGAAGCTGGCAAAGCTATATGTGGATAACATAGTGCGGCTTCATGGTGTGCCCCGCAGCATCGTGAGTGACCGAGATGGGCGGTTCACGTCCAATGATTGGAGGCTGGTGCAGCAAATGTTGGGAACTAAGTTGAAGTTCAGCACAACCTTCCATCCACAAACAGATGGGCAGACCGAGAGGGTCAATAGAACCATGGAAGACATGCCTCGCATGTGTGTCTTGGATTTCGGAAAGCAATGGGAAGACCACCTTTATTTGGTGGAGTTCGCATACAACAACAGCTACCAAGCAAGTATTCAGATGGCGCCCTTCGAGGCCCTATATGGTAGAAGATGTCGCACGCCGTTGTCTTGGATAGAAACGGGTGAGTCAAAGTTGTATAAGCGATCAGAAGTAGAGGGTGCTACTTCATTGGTGAGAACCATTAGGGAGAGGTTGCTTATTGCTCAGGACCGGCAAGCAAAGTACTATAATGCCAAGCACAGGAACGTAGAGTTCGCTGTGGGCGATTATGTATACTTAAAGATCAAGCCATTCAAGGGTGTCTCGCGGGTGCGGCGGTTGAAAAAGCTAAGCCCAAGATACCTTGGACCGTTCGAGGTTCTGGAGCGAGTTGGAGAAGCGGCCTATAGATTGAAGCTTTCAGTGGAGCTAAGTGGTTTACACGATGTATTCCATATTTCGGTGCTTCGGAAGGCGGTGCAAGAGCCTACGCAAGTGATCGCAGTCGATCAAGTGCCGGTGGAAAGTCGGCTAACGACAAAGGTCAAGCCCGTGCGGATTGAGGACTCGGAGGTCAAGCGGCTACGCAATAAAGAGATCAGGATGGTCAAAGTCCGGTGGGACAATTGCGGTCGTGAGGAGCTCTCTTGGGAGCGAGAGCAGACGATGCTTGACGAATATCCGGAGTTGTTCCGCTCAGGTACAAATTTTGTTTTTGTACATGTTTTTCCCTTTATGTAATTTCGTGGGCGAAATTCTTTTAAGAGGGGTAGAGTTGTAACGCCCCGAAACTCAAAGGAGCAAAGGGGGACGTTTTGGGCCAGTTTGGGTTCTGGCAGAAGGCACACGGCCTGGGACATGGGCGTGTCCCAGGGCGTGTCAAGCGTGTGTCGACACTTAGCCGCGAAGTCGTCGAGTTATACTCGACGATTCGTCGAGAATGGGCACACGGCCTGCGACACGGGCGTGTCGCAGGGCGTGTCGACCCGTGTCGACACTTAGCCGTGAAGTCGTCGAGTTATACTCGACGATTCGTCGAGAATGGGCACACGGCCTGCGACACGGGCGTGTCGCAGGGCGTGTCGACCCGTGTCGACGATCGTCCCGGGGAGTCGTCGAGATTCACTCGACGATCGTCGAGACAAGGAACACGGCCTAGGACACGGGCGTGTCCAAGGCCGTGTCATCAAGTCGTCGATATTCCCTTGACGAAATGTCCCGTGTACACGGCCTGGGGTCCAGGCGTGTCAAGGTGACACGGGCAAGGACACGGGCGTGTCCTAGGACCCGTGCAGTGCTCGGGTTGAAAACGGGGGAAAAATCATGGGGTACACGGCCGGCTACACGGCCGTGTCAGCTGGAACACGGGCGTGTCAGCTCGAACACGGGCGTGTTCGATACCCGTGTGAGGGTCCAGGAGATTCGATTTTGACGGCGAATGCGGCACACGGCCCTGGACACGGGCGTGTGCCAGGCTGTGTTCGGTCCAGATTGGGCATTTCAGCCCCGAATCAAAGCCGTTCGTTTCCTTGATTGAAGATCTAACGGCTGGGGATGGTTCCTGAGAGGATATACCCGGGTTTGACTTAGAAAATCCATCACTTTCTTACCTTTTTCATCTCTCCAAACCCTTGGAGAAAGAGGAGAGCCCTTGGAGGAAGAAGAGCTAGATCCGCCATTGGAGGAGCTTCGGAGCTCCGAATCGCAAGCCGACTCCGGATCCACGGAGGCAACGCAAGTGCGGTGATTTCTATCTGATTACTTTTCGATGGTGCCAAAGAGGAACTCAAGGGTAACGATCCTCATATTGAGCATGAATCGCTCCTTTTCTTAGCATAGGAAGCCCGCTCTCGCAAGTTCGCGGAGAGTTGGAGGCGTTCCTTCGGGTAGATATGTAAAGTCCCCGTTGTTTAGAGTCCGTATGCGAGAACGGACGTAGGCATTTTGTGTGAAGCCTACCCGGACATGTTAGTCTGGATCGGTGATGTTGCATTGCATAAGGCCGGAGAAGACTCCGTGCTATTGGGTGTTTTTCGGGTTTTCTACGCGGTAGATTGCAGCAGGGAGCCTTGGGGACTAACCCAAAGGTGCACCCGGAAAACTGGGCGGATACGAGATCTTGCCAACTTGGTGGCCTGAGAGCCAACTCGAACATAACTGGGTTATGTGTCTTGCGGTAGAATGGGACTCGTTGGAAGTTTGACCCGCGCAAATGGCTTAAATTGTCGTTGCGATGTGAGCACGGGTTAGATGGAACCGTACCCACTTTATGTCGTTCGGTTAGAGAGACCTAAGGTTACGTGGCACTCGCCGTTGGCATAGATGTGAGTCTTCGGCGGTCAATGGCTTAAATTGACGTGACCAATGCCAGGAAGACGAATTGCTCATAGGAATGGCCGTCTAAGTGGCGGTGGTGAGTCCGGAATGTTAATGGCTTTAATTGACGTGACATCGACCGGTTCACCGAGAATGTGCCCTGAGTGCACGGGACGTGTGGCCGTACGAGCCAACGTCTGTGATGAAATGGCTATGGTTATATGCATTGCTCGCTTGTGCTAATGAAATGCAGGGAAGGAGCATCGCCGCCCCGAGTTGGGGGCGGGATCGTTATAATTTGGTCAGCATTGCTTACCGTTGCCTTGTTTGCCACCGTGCGGTGGTTTGTTGCTTGCAGGTGCAGCTGGACCAAGCGGTCAATAGCGGGCTAAAGCCCTTTTTGCGAAGCTGGCCCTCGAAGGCCCAAGTGGAAATGTTTTCTGTTTTATTCATGTATGACCGGCCTGCGTGCCGAGGTTTGTAAATCATGTCTTATTCAAGTGAAACATTCTGTAAGGCCTTAAGGCCGATTTTGGGTATTTTGTATACATTCCTAATTATGTACTAGTGGAAATTCGTGCTCTAATGCTGGGTTCTTGTTTACAACTTATATAAACTGCTTCCGCTAGAATGCTCTGTGTAGGACGTTGAGATTGGTTGGATGGTTTCCATACGTAACCACCCGGTCTGTCTGTGGTATATGGCGTCGGGCCCCGGCCGGACCTACTGCTATATGCTATGCGACGGATAGGGGGTGTTACAGTGCCCCCCTCTCTTTTGAAGAACTTATGGAGAGGGCGGCGAAGGAGACGGATTTTGAGAGGGCCAATCCGACGTTTGCAAGGAGGTTAGCCAGGTTGGCGGAGGACGACGCAAAGGAAACAGGAGCGGGAAAGCAAAAGGAGCAGAGGGAGCATAGAGAAGAAAGAAGGAGGGAGGAACCCCGAGGCCAGGGACACCAAAGACAGAATCACCGGGGGGCCCGAGAGCCGAACAACCGGATAGGTTGGAGGCCTCATGAGGGTCGCCCCCAGGAGTTAGGAGGAGGCTTCCAGGGGAGAGATTACTTCCGGGAGCCAAGGAGGTTCGATCAACCGGCATGGAGACAGGGAGCGAGGGATCGTTTTCAGCATCAGCAAGAGGCGATGGGGATCAGTCGAGGGAGAGGAGCTCGAGGAGGAAGAAGAGGAAGAGGAGAAGGAAGAAGGGGTGGGGTGGCGTTGCCTTTCTGTGACTTCCATCAGGAGGGAGGTCACGCAACGACCACATGCCCGGAGTTCTTGGAAATGAGAGAGGCCAGAGGATTGAGGAGGCAGGATCCGCCGGTAAGGATCGTGGAAATGCAGCAAGGGGAGGCGGAGGATAGGTGCGAGGACCGGGTGGATGTGGGAACCCGGGGAGGAATCGGGGCCATCCATGGAGGGATTGGGATCGAGGCCACCCGAAAGGGGAGCCTCCAGACCATGTTCCGAAAGGGGGTAGCCTCGACCTCCCAAACCCCGCCCCCACTAGAAAAAATTACCTTCTCTTCAGAGGATATGCCGGAGTAAAAGGACCCGTTCTGCGATGCCTTGGTAATCCAGACGGCGGTAGAGAACTTTACGGTCTCCAAGATCCTGGTGGATAATGGGAGCTCCGTAAATGTGATTTTTAAGAGGGCCTTCGATGAGATGCAGGTGGAAACAAAAAGGATCTTGGCCTCGGATGGACCGTTGTTCGGATTCTCCGGGGAGAGAAAGGAAGTAGAAGGGGGAGTAGGGCTCCACGTGAGGTTGGGGGGCGTGTCACGGAACTGTCGGTTCATGATTGTGGATGCCCCGAGCAGCTACAGCGCCATCTTTGGGCGTCCCCTCATCAGCGCCTTTCGCTGCGTCCCCTCCTCTTTTCATCAATATCTCAAGTTCAACAACGGAGGAGTGCAGGTCAGGGTCTGAGGGGATCCAAAAGTGGCAAGACAGTACTACGTCACGGCAGTTAACACCATATCTTGGATGGCCGAGGAGGAGGAGTTGGAGAAGGAGATGGCGGCGCAAGAAGAAGCTATCAGGGAAGAAGAGTTGAGCCCAGAGGAAACGAGAGGAGGAACCAAAGAGGAAGTCGGGGGAGAGGAGACTGAGAAGCAACAAGGAGGAGGTGGGCAGGAGGCTCAGGGGGGTGTTGAGGTCGAGCAGCAACAGGAGAGCCCGGAGGGGGCCATGGAGATTGAGGGGGAGCAGAGAAGAGGTGTGCAGGAAGTCCGGAGGAGCGGGGAGTTGGGGCCACAGAAGGGAAGGCATAAGGAAGTGGGAAGAGAAGGGTCTGAGGAAGGAGCCCGATGGGGCGTGGAAATTGAGATGCAGCAGGACGAGGTGACGGAAGTTGAGGGAGCAGGAGGGGAGGAAGAGCCGGAGCAGGAAGAAGAAGCAAGGGACGGCTGGGAGCAGTCGCAGCTGGAGGTGACCGAGGAAGTGGTGGAGATGGAGGTCCACACCAGTCAGGGGCAGGTACAAAGGGTGCGAATCAGTGGGGGCTTGAGCCCCGAAGACCAGGAGCGGATGCGGGCCTGCATTCAGAGCAACGTCGACGTCTTCGCTTGGAGCGCGACGGACATGCCGGGCATTGATGCGGACGTGGCCTGCCACCGCCTAAATCTGGACCCTCGGACGCGCCCCATACGTCAGAAGATGAGAGCCATCACCACCAAGCTGGAGGAGCCCATTCGCGAGGAGGTCAAGAAGCTCCTGGAGGCGGGCTTCATCTCAGAGATCCAGTATCCAGGCTGGATCTCCAATGTAGTAATGGTGAAGAAGGGGGAGGAAAATGGAGAATGTGTATTGACTTTTCTTTATTAAATAAATCATGCCCTAAGGATTGCTACCCCCTGTCTCGAATCGACGCGCTGGTTGATTCAGCCGTCGGTTTTTCTATTATGAGTTTTCTGGATGCTTTTTCAGGTTACCATCAGATCCGGATGCACCCTCCTGACGTCAAGGACGTCTCCTTCATCACAAGGGAAGGGTGCTTTAGTTACAACATGATGCCCTTTGGGTTAAAAAATGCGGGAGCGACATACCAACGGATGGTGGATCGAGTTTTCCAGGGCCAAAGGGGTCGGAACCTAGAAGTCTACGTTGATGATCTCATGGTAAAGAGCAAGGGAGTGAACTCGCATCTCCAAGATCTGGAGGAGACATTCGCCACCTTGAGGAAGTTCAAAATGAGGTTGAACCCCTTAAAATGTGTTTTCGGGGCAAGTCGTGGGAAGTTCCTTGGGCACCTTCTGACCCCGGCAGGGGTAGAACCTAATCCGGATAAAGTAAAAGCCATTATGGAGCTAGAATCACAGCGAAACGCTAAGGAGGTGCAGCGCTTGACAGGAAAGCTGGCCGGCCTTAGCAGATTCCTCTCCAGGTCAGGAGAGAAGTGCTTACCTTTCTTTAAAGTGCTACGAGGGAAACAGAGATTTGAATGGACCGCGGAGTGCGAAGAAGCTTTTCAAAAGCTGAAGGAGCAACTCTCCCGGGCTTCTCTGCTTCAAAGCCCAAAAGAGGGGGAAGATCTGACATTGTACCTAGGAGTGGGAGCAGAGGCGGTGAGCTCCGTACTAGTCAGAGAAGAGGGAAAAAAGCAGCTGCCCATTTATTATGTTAGCAGGATCCTAAGAAAGGCGGAACTTCATTACCCTATCCTAGAAAAGCTGGCATACGCCTTGATTGTTTCAGCTCGGAAGCTCCGGCCATATTTCCAAGCACATTCGATTAGGGTGGTGATGGACCATCCCCTCCGAAAGATTTTTGAAGGAGTAGAGCACTCGGGTAGGCTGGCCAAGTGGTCTATCAAGTTGAGTGAGTTCAACATCTCGTTCGTACCGAGGCTCTCCATTAAGGCACAGGTGATGGCCGACTTCTTGGCAGACTACGTCGCGGAGGTCGGGGCCGAGGAGCCGCGGCCACCGGAAGCATGGAAGATAATGGTCGATGGGGCCTCGGGAAAGCATTCCCTTGGAGCAGGGGTGGTACTAACAAGTCCTCAGGGGTTAACAATAAAACAAGCGGTCGCCTTGCATTTCCCTACCACCAACAACCAAGCAGAATATGAGGCAGTGATAGCCGACCTTCGCTTGGCTAAGGAGATCGAGATTAAGGACATCGAGGTTTTCACAGATTCATTGGTGGTGGCATCTCAGATACGTGGAGAATTCGAGGCTCGGGAGCCCACCCTTGTGAAATATTTTGTGCTGGGTAAGGACAATCATTGGGGGGTTCCGGACATTCTCCATCCAGCACGTCCCCAGAGAAGAGAACGCTGCTGCCGATCGATTGGCTAAGTTCGGACCTTGGGAAGGGGGTGCCCTGACTGATTTATTCCATCCAGTGATCGAAGAGGGGGAGCTAATGGAAGTGGATCAGCGGCCCTCGTGGGTAGATCCTTTCGTTACCTTCTTTCTGACAGGAACCCTCCATGAGGGGGTCAAGGAGGCAAGAAACTTCCGCCATAAGGCGCCTCATTATCTCATGCATGAAGGAGGACTACACTGGAGGATGCTTTCGGGTCTCCTAGCTCGATGCGTAACGTAGGAGGAGACCAGACACATTCTGGAGGAGGTGCACTCCGGGGAATGTGGTAGTCATTCCGGAGGGAGGATGTTGGAAGCAAGGGTGGTCAGGCAGGGGTACTTCTGGCCCACCCTAAGGAAGGACGCGACAGAGTTTGCGAGGAAATGCCGAAAATGCCAGCTCTACGCCCCCTCCAGCTCTTGTCGGCTCAAAGGCTCCGAAGCATCACAGCACCATGGCCTTTCGCCATTTGGGGAATGGATTTAGTTGGGCCTTTCCCTCCAGCTAGTGGACAAAGAAGATTCCTCCTGGTTATGATAGATTACTTCTCCAAGTGTCTAGAGGTTAAGGCGCTAGCAAAGGTGACCTCCCAAGTCATCAGGAACTTCGTCTGGGGGGAGATCATCTGTAGGCACGGGCTGCCTCAGGCCATCGTCACGGATAACAGCCGCCAGTTTGCTAGCGAAGAGTTCATCAGCTTCTGCACTCAGCTGGGCATCGACCTCAGGTTTGCCTCCGTCCACCACCCCAGGAGCAACGGATAGGTGGAGGCGGCAAACAAGATTATCGTTAACTTGCTAAAGAAGAAGATGGAGAATCTAAGAGGGAATTGGGTAGAGCAGCTCCCCTCGGTCCTGTGGGCTCTGAGAACAACCCCAAACACGGCCACTGGCGAGACCCCTTTCAAGCTTTCCCATGGTTGTGAGGCGGTACTACCGGTGGAGTTTGAGGTCCGATCCCCACGAGTTGCGGCTGCAGGTGATGGAGACGAGGCATGGAGGATGGTAAATGAAGAAGTCCTGCGCCTCTCACTAGACCTGGCAGAGGAGCTGCGAGACGTAGCAGCCATCAGACAGGAAGAGATCAAGCGTCGAATGGCAAAGCACTTCGACAAGCATATCAGGATAAAGCAATTCGCGGAAGGAGAGCTAGTACTAAAAAAGGTTGATACAGCAGGGAGGTCCACCCCGGTGGGAAAGCTCAACCCAAATTGGGAGGGACCTTATATTGTAGAGAGAGTGTTGAAAGCGGGGGGTTACTACCTCCAGGATGTGGAGGGTAGGACCTTGAACCATTCCTGGAGTGGGGATGACTTAAACGCTTCTACCCATGAGAAGGGAGAGCAGAAGATATGTACTCGAAGCATAATCAATATAATATACTTCTCAGATTATTTCTTATTCATTATTTCTCGTGAAGTCCTAATGACAGGAAGAGGTATCTTCATCGGCACCCCGAGCTCGGCTCGGCCCCAGGTAGACCCGCTGCGCAGGCTCTCATCTAGCTGGCAGGTCCAAAGGCTCGCCTGTGGGGGATAGGTTTTGGTTTGAGATCTTCATCGGCACCCCGAGCTCGGCTCGGCCCCAGGTAGACCCGCTGCGCAGGCTCTCATCTAGCTGGCAGGTCCGAAGGCTCGCCTGCGGGGGATAGGTTTTGGTTTGAGATCTTCATCGGTACCCCAAGCTCGGCTCGGCCCCAGGTAGACCCGCTGCGCAGGATCTCATCTAGATGGCAGGTCCGAAGGCTCGCCTGTGGGGGATAGGTTTTGGTTTGAGATCTGCATCGGCACCCCGAGCTTGGTTCGGCCCCAGGTAGACCCGCTGCACAGGCTCTCATCTAGCTGGCAGGTCCGAAGGCTCGCCTGTGGGGGATAGGTTTTGGTTTGAGATCTTCATCGGCACCCCGAGCTCGGCTCGGCCCCAGGTAGACCCGCTGCGCATGCTCTCATCTAGCTGGCATGTCCGAAGGCTCGCCTGTGGGGGATAGGTTTTGGTTTGAGATCTGCATCGGCACCCCGAGCTCGGCTCGGCCCCAGGTAGACCCGCTGCGCAGGCTCTCATCTAGCTGGCAGGTCCGAAGGCTCGCCTGTAGGGGATAGGTTTTGGTTTGAGATCTTCATCGGCACCCCGAGCTCGGCTCGACCCCAGGTAGACCAGCTGCGCAGGCTCTCATCTAGCTGGCAGGTCCGAAGGCTCGCCTGTGGGGGATAGGTTTTGGTTTGAGATCTGCATCGGCACCCCGAGCTCGACTCGGCCCCAGGTAGACCCGCTGCGCAGGCTCTCATCTAGCTGGCAGGTCCGAAGGCTCGCCTGTGGGGGATAGGTTTTGGTTTGAGATTTGCATTGGCACCCCGAGCTCGGCTCGGCCCCAGGTAGACCCGCTGCGCAGGCTCTCATCTAGCTGGCAGGTTCGAAGGCTCGCCTGTGGGGGATAGGTTTTGGTTTGAGATCTTCATCGGCACCCCAAGCTTGGCTCGGCCCCAGGTAGACCCGCTGCGCAGGCTCTCATCTAGCTGGCAGGTCCGAAGGATCGCCTGTGGGGGATAGGTTTTGGTTTGAGATCTTCATCGGCACCCCGAGCTCGGCTCGGCCCCAGGTAGACCCGCTGCGCAGGCTCTCATCTAGCTGGCAGGTCCGAAGGCTCGCCAGTGGGGGATAGGTTTTGGTTTGAGATCTTCATCGGCACCCCGAGCTCGGCTCGGCCCCAGGTAGACCCGCTGCGCAGGCTCTCATCTAGCTGGCAGGTCCGAAGGCTCGCCTGTGGGGGATAGGTTTTGGTTTGAGATCTTCATCGGCACCCCGAGCTCGGCTCGGCCCCAGGTAGACCCGCTGCGCAGGCTCTCATCTAGCTGGCAGGTCCGAAGGCTCGCCTGTGGGGGATAGGTTTTGGTTTGAGATCTTCATCGGCACCACGAGCTCGGCTCGGCCCCAGGAAGATCCGCTGCGCAGGCTCTCATCTAGCTGGCAGGTCCGAAGGCTCGGTTGCGGGGGATAGGGTTGGGCCAAGCTATCTCCATCAGCATCAAACTGACAGGACAGTGGATTCACTTTGGCAGAATAGGGTGAAAAGTCCCCTTAAGCGACATTACACCTTAGTATCTCGGCTTAGTCCTAAGGTACAAAAATAAACTAAGGGAAAAGGGGTGTGGAGTAGGGCAGGTGGCAACACTCGCAGCGGATGGCTTTTGAGGATCGTCTCGCCGGTAGCGAAAGGGCACTCGCGAGGCAAGACATTGCGTCAACTCGCGGCCGTAAGCGCGTTGAGAAGCCGTCTCGCGTAGAACATAAAAAAAGCAGATATAGAAAGGTTACGCGGCGAGACGAAGCGGTAGCACCTTCCCGCAGGCAAAAACAAACCAGGGATTAACTTCACAAAATAGAAAACAAAAATAGAGACAACCAAAATAAGCACTCGCTCGTCACTTGGCAGATGCCACAAAATATGTGTTAGAAAGTAGAGAAAGGAAGCGAAAAGAAGAGAACAAGCCGAATAAACTTTTGAATAATCGAAATTTTATTATCCAAAAAATGATGACTATTACAAAGGTATGCCCTCCCTTATATAGAATGGAGGAGAGAAGAGAGAATACAAATAAGAGATGTGGGACTAAAATTTACAAGCTAAGCGGACTGTACAAAGTAAACCGCACAGGCCGCGCAGTTAGACAGAAGCACTAACCGCACGGCTTACAATAAGAGATGCAGAGAGGTCGCCAGTGAAGATTGCTTAGACCGCCCGGTTTACAAGTCGCCGAGTCAAACCGCCAGACCGCGCGGTCTCTAACCCGCCAAGACAGACCGCCCGGTCTCCAACTTCAACACTCCCCCTCAAGCTGGAGCATATATATCAATCATGCCCAGCTTGTCGCAAACATGCAGAAACGAGGCGGAGACTGGCTTGGTGAAGATGTCGGCTAGCTCTTTATCAGATGTGACAAACGGAGTGCAAATCTGTTCTTTTAAAATCTCTTCACGAATGAAATGGCAGTCAACCTCAATGTGCTTTGTTCTTTCATGGAATACAGGATTTTTGGAGATGTATATGGCGGCCTTGTTATCACAGAACATAGGTAGAGGATGGTTGTACACCTCTCCTAAATCTAGCATGAGAGCCCGCAACCATTTCAACTCACAAGTGGTTGACGCCATACTGCGATACTCAGCTTCTGCACTGGACCTGGAGACAACAGACTGCTTTTTACTCTTCCAGCTCACCAGATTTCCCCCAACAAAGGTGCAAAAACCTGAGGTAGACTTGCGATCCCCTTTGTCATCAGCATAACTTGCATCTGAGTAGGCTTCAATCCTCAGATGACCATTCTTCTGAAACAGTAATCCTTTCCCAGGCGCTGCTTTGACATATTCCAAGATCCGCAAGGCGGACTGAAGATGACAATCCCTGGGCGCTTGCATGAATTGACTCACCTTGCCCACAGCATAAGAAATGTCGGGTCTGGTCACTGTGAGATATATGAGCTTACCAACCAGACGCCTGTATCGCGAACTATCTGAAAGAAGAGGCGAATCATCTGTCCAGGTTTTGTCCTCCCCAATAGCCATGGGACATCGGGCAGGTTTAGCTCCAGTCAATCCTGCCTCTTTTAAAAGATCAAGGGCATACTTACGCTGAGAGAGAACTAAGGAGTCGGGCTTCCGAGAGAGTTCGATCCCCAGAAAGTACTTTGGAGAGCCCATATCTTTAGTGATCAGATGTTGGCGAAGATGTAGCTTTGTCATGGCTACCCCTTCCTGGTCATCGCCAGTGAGAAGAATATCATCGACGTATACAGCAAGAACAACCAGCCCAGAAGGAGTTTTGCGAATAAAGAGAGAGTGATCAGCAGAGCTTCGCACAAAACCAACAGCCGCCACAATACCGCTGAACTTGTCAAACCAAGCTCGAGGACTCTGCTTGAGGCCATAAATTGCCTTCTGCAGCCGGCATACTCGTGTCTCCCCCTGAGCAACATACCCAGGAGGTTGCTCCATGTAAACGGCCTCGTGAAGATCACCATAAAGGAAGGCATTCTTGACGTCCAGCTGAGAAATTGGCCAATCCCGATTGACGGCCACAGAGAGAAGAACCCGGATTGTGCTGAGACGAGCCACAGGGGAGAAGGTGTCAAAGTAATCAACCCCATAGGTCTGAGTAAAGCCCTTAGCCACAAGGCGAGCCTTATACCGATCCACAGTGCCGTCTGGGCTAAATTTGACCACAAAGACCCAGCGACAGCCAACAACATCAGTGCCAAAGGGAGGAGGAACAAGAGTCCAGGTACCCCGCTCAGTGAGGGTCGCCATTTCCTCATCCATGGTCATCTTCCAGTGAGGAATAGCAAGGGCCTCCTGATAGGAGCGGGGTGTGGCAGTGGCAGAGATAGCCAGTGCAAAGGCCCTGCGAGAAGGAGTAAGACGATCATAGGAAACAACAGCAGCAAGGGGGTGTAAGGTGCACGTCGGCACCCCTTTGCGAAGAGCTATAGGAAGATCCAGGTCAGCCGGGCCCGCGGCATCCGGAGCATCCGTGGTAGAGAAAGCTGGCCCGGGAGAAGAGAGCGACGGCAGCGGAGAGGAGGGAGAGGGGGGTGGAGAAGGGAGAGAGAGAGGTGGAGGAAGAGGAGGGGGGGGGGAGACGGTGTAGTGGTGGAGAGTGTAGGAGGAGACGAGGGAACGAAGGGAATGGCAGGAGAATCAGAAGCTGGGAGAAGAGGAGAAGAGGCATCCGAGAAGTAGGAGGTATTCTCGAAGAAGGTGACGTCAGCAGAGACGAACTGCTTACGAAGGACGGGATCAAAGCAACAGTAGCCTTTCTGAGTGGTGGAATACCCCAGAAAGACACATTTGGTGGAGCGAGGGGAGAGCTTATCACGGGTGGCAGAAGGGGCATGCACAAAGGCAGTGCATCCAAAGATTTGGAGAGGGAGATGAAACGGCTCCTTGCCCGGATACAAAATGGAGAACGGGGTTTGGCCATGGAGAACCGTGGAGGGAATGCGATTGATGAGGTAGCAGGCAAGGAGAACAGCATAGCCCCAATAGGAGCGAGGAACATGCATCTGGGTCATCAAGGTGCGAGCGACATCGAGCAGGTGTCGGTTTTTGCGTTCGGCTACACCATTTTGTTGTGAAGAATAGACACAACTAGTTTGATGAAGAATCCCATTTTGCATGCAGAATGTAGAGAAGTCACGACTGAGATATTCTGCGGCATTATCAGACCGAAAAACTTTGATAGAAACATCAAACTGAGTTTTGATCATGAGATATAAGGATGTCCATACAGAGAATAATTCGGAGCGATCTTTTAACAGATACACCCACGTACAGCGAGAGAAATCATCAATGAACGTGACAAAATAGGAACTACCCCGACCAATGGTAAGAGTAGGAGAAGGACCCCAGATGTCGGAGTGGATAAGATCAAACAGACGGGTAGAGCTACGAACGTGCTGTGGAGGGAAGGAGGAGCGGTGATGCTTGCCAAGCTGACAGGCCTCACAGTTGAGCGGAGGACTTTGAGGAGGAAGGTGGGGCAGAAGTTGACGAAGAAGACGGGGAGGAGCATGACCAAGGCGGAGATGCCATTGGAGAAGATCTGTGGAGGTGGAGGAGAAGGTGGAAAAAGCAGAAATGTTGTCGAGGAAGTATAAGCCGCCACTCTCAGTCCCAGTAGCAATCGTCCGTTGGGAGTCCGGATCCTGAAAAGAGCAAGAAGTAGAAGTAAATGTGACGGAACACTGTAATTGCTTGCAAAGAGATGTAACAGATAATAAGTTGCACGGGAACTGGGGCACATATAGAGTATCCGCCAAGTGAAGAGACGGGGTGACATGAACTATCCCTGTGCCATGAACAGATGATGAAGAGCCGTCAGCGAGAGTAACTGGGGGCAAGCGAGCATGTTTTTCTAGGAGAGAGAAACACGGGAGATGGCCGGTCATATGATTCGTAGCACCAGTGTCGATCAGCCATTTGCCCTGAGTAACAACGTGTGCACGACCAGAAGACGTGACAACCGAGGCGAACGCCATGAAGGGAGGAAGAAGAAACTGCAGTGGTCTCGGTGACAGCACACCAGCGGCACGAAGGGCCACGACCAAGGTGCAGAGCACAAGCCGCGCGACTAAACCAGGAGGTCGCGGCGACTAACAAGAGAAGCGGCTAAGAGCGAAGAGGCGGAGAGGCCGCTCAAACAAGGAAGAATCCGCGTGAAACCGCGGCGGGAATAAAAGGGAAGAAGCCGCTTGAACACGAGCGGCTAGGATCCAGATCAAGGCACAGCGGGGAAGAAGTCGCGCGGACTGCAAACGGCCGAGCGAACAGAAGAGAGGAGAAGAGCAGGTGACCGCGACCAAGATGCGGGTAAGAAAGGGACAACCCGCACGGTCAGGCAGATCACAGCAGTTGCGAGAATGCGGTCAAGGGCACAGCGGGGAAGAGGTCGCGCGGACTGAAAAGGCCGAGCGAACAGAAGAGAGGAGAAGAGCAGGTGACCGCGACCAAGATGCGGGTAAGAAAGGAACAACCCGCACGGTCAGGCAGATCACAGCAGCAAACCGCGAGTGCAGAGACAACACACGCGGACAGAGACAGACCGCAGCGACTAGGAAGTCGGAGCGGCAGAAAAGAGCAAGGAGCGCGGCGACACGGAAACAGGTCGCTGCGACAAAGAGCAGGAGGAGAAGAGAAACAAGAAGAGCAAGCCGCGCAAACAGGCAGCGGACAGAAACAAGCCGCGCGGATAGAAACAAACCGCGCGGACAGAGGAGAAGGCAAGCCGCGAACAAGCCGCAGAACGCGGAAGACAAGCCGCGAACAACAGAGAGCGCACAGAATCAGGAGGAAAAGACCGTGTGCTCTGATACCATGTTAGAAAGTAGAGAAAGGAAGCGAAAAGAAGAGAACAAGCCGAATAAACTTTTGAATAATCGAAATTTTATTATCCAAAAAATGATGACTATTACAAAGGTATGCCCTCCCTTATATAGAATGGAGGAGAGAAGAGAGAATACAAATAAGAGATGTGGGACTAAAATTTACAAGCTAAGCGGACTGTACAAAGTAAACCGCACAGGCCGCGCGGTTAGACAGAAGCACTAACCGCACGGCTTACAATAAGAGATGCAGAGAGGTCGCCAGTGAAGATTGCTTAGACCGCCCGGTTTACAAGTCGCCGAGTCAAACCGCCAGACCGCGCGGTCTCTAACCCGCCAAGACAGACCGCCCGGTCTCCAACTTCAACAATATGGTTTAAAGTTTTTACAACATCAAAAGGAGGAGAGAGTGATTCTAAATCTTGGAGGCGACACATCAGTCCTCCTCGCCAGATGAAGAATCATCGCTCTCCTCGCTATACAGCTCAGGGACCAAGTCGCGCGCAGTCACAGTCTTGGATTCATCCTTCATAACCCCCAGATCCTTCATCATTTGCAGCACCAGCTCTGCCGCACGGACACCAGTGTCTCGACACTGCTCCTCGACTTCCTCGTAAGAGTAATGTGGCGGAGGTGTCCGGAAGGGCTCGCGACGAGACGACGACGCAGCATCAGCCTGAAGGCGCGCGTTCTCAGCTGTCAATACCCGGACCTCCTCCTCCAAAGCCGCCACGCGCGAGCGCAGTTATTCCGCCGTCTCGGCATCCTGCGGGACGACCTAGCAATTAGCCAAGAATGATGGAAAAATAAAAAGACCCAGGGAAAAAGTTATGGCTTACCACGCCGCCTTGAGCCTTCGCGAGGAGGGATTCGGCATCTGATAACCTTCTCGCTAGATCGGTGGACTTCTCCCGCTCCGCCTCCAGATTTTCCTCGCTGGCCTTCCACTTTGAATTAATATAAATGAGGCGGCGAGAGGATCGGTGCAAGAACTCCAAGGCCCACATTTGGTGATGGCAAGTTTTCAGCATAAGGTCCTTGGTGGACTCGCTCTCAGGCGAAACGGCGTCAAGGCCGCCATAGAGGCCGTACCCTATGGTGAATGCGTGGCTGGTAGGGACCTCTTGCTCCTTCCAAGATGGAAGAAGGGTGGAGATGGACACGCGGTGGGCGTCCCGCCCCCACAACAGAACCGGGTCGCCGACGACATCATGAACCACGGGACCCAGGTTGTAATTCATATGGGAGGAGGGAGCGGGACGGCCAGAGGAGTCACCCTCGCGAGAGGAGGTGGCAGCCGCCTGTTCAGGAGCAACAGCTCGCGGGTTGGAAGCCGTGGCGGGCAGGTTGGAGGCGGCAGCAGGTTGATCAGAGAGTACCGTCCCGCGAGTAGGCGAGACGGCCTGGTGATTAGGCGAGAGGGGCGGCGGAGTTTCCCCTATAGAAATAGGGCTCCCTTGGGGAGTTTTCCTCCTTTCCTTAGAGATAACCACAGCCTTTTTCATCTTCTTTTTGGGAGGGCTAGAGCGAGAGGGGACCGTGTCGTCTCCGGGCCGCTTCGGCGGGTTGACCGCCAGGGACTATCTCGCCGCCTCTGCCACTGCGTTGGCGAGATCAAGACCCTTTGCAGGGTGAATGTTGATCTTGTAAGGAGGGAACGCTGGAACAATTCGATCACCTAAAAGCGAGCAGGGGTTATGAAGAAGCGAGACGACAAATAGCGAGAAGAGAGGAATGAAAGGATAAGATAAGAATACCCTCGCCCGAGAGCACTGGGAGAAGCGAGTCGAGACCTCGCCGCAAGAAGTTGACCTCGAAATTCTTGCCTACCAAGTACTCGCACAGCAGCTTCTCTGGACCACTAACTTGGGGGTGGCGTAAAAGCTCTCTGGCGGAGAGACCGGCGCGAGAGGGATGCCGCCGAAGTCAGTACGGTCTCCCCGGATGAAGACGAATCGGGTGAGCCAATGATGGTTCTTGTTGGGCGTCTCGCATACCTTAAGCCCCTGCCCACTAAAATACGAGACGCCATCGACGTTGGCGTGGTAGATTAAAAGCTTGCAGAAGGCCGTCAAGCTGAACTCGATGCGCTCCCGGCGCATATAGCAGGCGAACGCGATCAACACCGAGATGGCGTTAGGGTTGAACTGTGCCGGGACGACACCAAAGTATTTGAAGACCTGCTTCACCTCAGGCCAAATGGGCAGCCGCAACCCCGCCTCGAAATGCGAGACGGGGAAGGCGAGCTCCCCCGGGTAATAGGTGTTGATGCACTCGCCGACCTTGGGAGGACGCGACTCGACCCCTTCCCCCAGGTACTCGCAGGCAAACTTATCATGATCTTCTCGAGGGAGCCGGCCGAGCGGGAAGTCATGTGTTGGAACACCCTATTACTAATTTGGGTCAGGATCACTATGTCTCTAGGAATTTATGTTTTGACCTTTTGTATAGCTTAATAGGTCAATTAGAATTGAGTCTAAGGGTCAGTAGTCTAGGATTGGAAGCTGCTCTGAAGACCCAAGTTTTTCTGGAGACTAAGTCCAAATCGTCGAGCTCAGCACGACGTTTCGTCGAACTCCGGTCGATGATCGTCTAGATCAACTATTGACAGATCGTCGAGCTCCATTCGACGATCGCTGAGCTCAACCCTCATAATATCGTCGAGCTCTGGTCGACGATCGCTGAGCTCAACTTCTCAATATCGTCGAACTCCATTCGACGATCGCTGAGCTCAGGTCGACGATTTTGGCTCTGCACTGGATCCTTATCTCTGAGCTCAGTTCGACGATCTTTGAGCTCAGATCGACGATTTCTTTGCTGCTTGCTTTTTCCAATTCGCTGAGCTCAGCTCGACGTTAGCAGAGCTCAGTTCGACGATTTCAGTTATCTTTCAGAATTCAAATTCAAATCAGATAGAAGTTATTCTGCATTTAATTCAGAAGATCTGCCAGCCATTTTCATTTACTTCTGGAGCAAGTTTCAAGGGATTTTTTCAAGGAACAAATCAGTGAACTTTCCTTCAGAACATATTATGCAATTAAGGCTATAATCAATGCAGACCAACGGCTATCTTTGACAGAGTAATATCCTATTCAGACACAGAGAATAAAAGAGAATGTTTTTGAATAAAGACACATAATAGACAAGAACAAAAAAAAGAGAAGATTGACAAGAATAGGACACCTCTCAATATACAGAGACTCTGAAAAATATTCTGTCAACAAGAATTCAGAAGAACACTCATCAAGAAGAGATCAAGCTTTCAAACATTCTTCAGATCTCTTCAGCTTTCAAAGTGTTCAAGGCCAACATCATTTCAAGACTCCAGACAATCAACATTTCAGCTTGCTGAAATCATCTTTTGCTGGAGATCTATCTTTGAAGGCCTATCACCCTCAGCAAAGCTCATTTTCCTGAAGATTTCAAGGACTCAGGGGGAGCTTTGGCAACATCACTGAATCCACATAGTCTTCTCAGTTGCTTGAGAAAGAGAAGACTGCCATCACTCTCTCACCCCCATTCTGTAAAGGGTTTTTCAAACTCCCTTCAAAAGTTTGAATCTGGTTTTTGAGCACCTTGTCAAAAGCTCATTGGTGGCAAGACACCTGATCAAAAAATCTGATTTGGTTTTTGAGCACCTTATCAAAAGCTCATTGGTGCCCAGGACACCTGATCAACTCATCCTGCAGTGGATTCCTACTTAGGGTGGTAGAAGAGTGGATGTACCCAAGTTGGGGAACCACTATAATTCCTTGTGTCATCTGGTTTTGCATGTTTTCTTTTTGTTTCTGGCCTAGATTTTCTTGTGCTTAGTTTCTGCATAGCTTAGTTTTGTGATTAGTTTTATTTCTGCTTCCCTGCTTACACTCATTACAACAATTGTTGTAAAGCTTTGCAAAAATTTTTCTTTGTGTTTTAAAAAGCACCACATACTCTATTCACCCCCCCCCTTTAGAGTATATCTGATCTAGTTTCCCCTTTCAATTGGTATCAGAGCCAGGTTGGTTAAACATACCATTCCTGATTGGTTGTACAGGCTAACACCTGAACCCCAAGATCCCAAACTAGATCTTTCTTTTGTATCTTTCTTTTATTAGATTTAGCTTGCACAAGTCATGGCCCAAAACAAAGATTATGCAAGCACCAGACCTCCAGTGTGCAATCTGTCAAAGTTTGCACTTTGGAAAGCAAGGATTAAACTATACATGAACTCTATTGACGAAGATATTTTTAATTCTGTTTTGACAGTGTGTCCAAGACCTCCAGAAAGTACAAGCACAAATGCTGTTCCACCTCCATCAGGAACAGATGCTGACATCAAAAGGTGAAAGGTAGCTGATGCCAAGGCAATGAACATTCTAGCTCAGACGATGTCAGATGACATTTTTCAAAAGGTAGCTGAATTCAATTCAGCCAAGGAGATTTGGGACAGGCTTTCAGAAATTGTCTCTGGCTCAGCTGATGAGAGAAAAGACAGAAGATCTCATCTCCCTATATGAGAACTTCAAGAAGGGAGAAACTGAATCAGTGGGAGACATGTACAACAGACTGAGTCTAACTGTCAGTGAACTGAGGACATTAGACAAAGAGATCTCACTAACAGAACTTAATGACAAGATCCTAATGTGCTTCCCCAGCACTTGGGATTCAAGAATCTGGCTAATTAAAGATGCCAGAAGCCTGAATGAGATCACCACTGAAGCCTTGTTGGGTAAGCTCAAATCTTATGAGCTACTCATCAAGAACAGAGAGGAAGAACAGAAGGCTGCTTCACCAGCCACAAGGAAAGAGAAGACTATAGCATTTAAGGCAGCTGAGGATCTGCCTGAAGAAAAAGGTACAGGCAATGATGAACTTCTCAGCCTGTTGGCCAAAAGATTCTACAAGATGGCCAGAAAGGACTTCAGAAGAAGATCATACAAGGAGCAAGACAAGCCAAGGTATGACAAGTCCATTGGCAATAATAAAGACATCATTTGCTTTGGTTGCAGGAAACCAGGGCACATAGTTCCTGACTGTCCAGAAAACAAGAACAAGGACAGAAGAGACAGAAAAGAAAGAAGAAAGGAGAAGGACTCCAAAAGGAATGGAAATAGCAAACCTTCCTCCAGCAGAAATAAGCACACAAGGAAAGGATTTGTTGCTGAATCCTGGAGTAAGACTGAAGAGGAGTCAGAAGCCTCTTCCAGCTCAAGTGATGATGAGGATGATGCAGAGGAAAAAGAATTCTGCATGATGGCAATCAATGCCTCACAATACAACTCAGAGGAAGAGGAGTCAGAGTCAGACTCAAAGACTCAACCTGAAGAAGATCAGGTAATCAGCTCTTTTGATTTCACTTCAGAAGATTTCAAACTTGAATTTAAAGCACTATGTTTAGACCTGCTAAAGTCTGAGAAAGATATCATCTCTCTCAAAAATCAATTATCTGAACAAAATGCTTTAAAATCAGAAAACCTCATACTCTCTCAGGAGTTGGAGAACTATAGGGAACAGATAGCTTCACTGAAGAGTGAGCTCTCTGAGGCCAAGAAGCTTGAAGAATCTCTCAATGGGAGAAGCATCAAGCTGATGGACATCACAAGCACAGTGAACTCAAGATTCAACAGTACACTGGGCTTGGGTGCCTCATCCAGCCAACCTATTGTTCTAACAACCCCTATCAAGTTCATTTCTGACAAGGGAAAGGGAGTTGTAGAGGTTGCCAGGAAAAATTCTGATCTGCCTCAGAAAACCAAAGTCCAGTACAAATCGTCGAACGGAGATCGACGATCGCCGAATGGAGATCGACGATCGCCGAACGCAGCTCGACGATCTCAGGAAATATCGTCGAACGCAGATCGACGATCTCATCCAAGATCGTCGAACGCTGCTCGACGATCCCATATACCTGACCTCAGCCATAGTCGACCGTCGAACGGAGCTCGACGATCTGACCCAAGATCGTCGAACTCAGCTCCACGATCGTCGAACAGAGGTCAGAGCTCTGGAAATCTTTTCAATGGCAAGTCAAAATTGAATCCTGAGGGTTCTTCATCCCAAACCTTCAACCCTTATACTGAATGGATTCTACCTCCAAGGAGATATCATCCTGAAGGATATAAGAGTCAGCCAGGGATGTCTTTCATTTCTGAATTTAAAGGTTATCAACCTAGGCCCAAGGTAAACTGGGTCAAAAACAAGTGAATTGCTTCATGTGCAGGTGAAGACCTATCCAACATCTAACCAGCAATGATATTTGGATAGTGGGTGCTCCAAGCACATGACAGGGAACAAGGACAACCTCAATTCCTTTAGAGCCAAGCTTGGACCCAAAGTTATCTTTGGTGATTCCAACTTTGGACAAACTAAAGGATATGGAGCAGTCCAGATTGGTTCTGTAACCTTCAAGAAGGTAGCATATGTGGAAGGACTGAAGCACAACCTAATTAGCATCAGTCAGCTATGTGATGAAGGCTACCAGGTGACCTTCAGCAAAACCCTATGCAAAATCAAGTCAGAGGACAACACAACTGTGTTGACAGGTAAAAGGAAAGGTAACATCTACCTAGTAGATTTTCTTTCAACTTCTATAGATATCTGTTTATTCAATTCAGTTTGTAGACCAAATGTTTTATGGCATAAGAGATTAGGACATCTAAACCTTAGAACTATTGCTAGGCTCTCCAAGGACAACCTTGTTAGAGGACTACCTTCTGGCCCCTACAAGAAGGAAGGACTCTGCAAGGCTTGTCAATTAGGCAAGCAAACTAAGAACAGCTTTAAGTCACTTAATAAGAGTGATTCACCTAGGATATTGTATCTGTTACACATGGATCTATTTGGACCCATTACAGTACAAAGCCTAGGAGGGAAATCCTACACTTTAGTGATTGTAGATGACTTCTCTAGATTCACTTGGGTGTTCTTTCTAAGGAAGAAGTCTGATAACTTTAAGTGTCTGACAGAGGTTCTCAAATGTATAAAGATTGAGTTCAATACTCACATTGCCCTGATCAGAAGTGATCATGGGACAGAGTTTGATTCTCTTCTTATGCAAGAGTTCTGTCAGAGTGAAGGGATCAGGCATACTTTCTCAGCTCCTAGAACTCCTCAACAAAATGGGGTAGCTGAAAGGAAAAATAGAACCCTTATTGAATCTGCCACTACATTGTTGTCAGATGCTCATCTACCTCTATCCTTCTGGGCAGAGGCAGTGAACAACTCCAACTATGTGCTGAACAGAAGCCTGATACATAAACTGAAGTGAAAGACTCCCTATGAATTACTCAAAGGGAAGAAACCTAAAGTTGACTATTTCAAAATTTTTGGTTGCATTTGCTATATTCACAATAATGATAAGAAACATTTAGCAAAATTTCAAGCCAAAGCTGATGAAGGAGTGTTTCTGGGATACTCCATGATCAGCAAGGCCTAAAGGGTATATAATAAATCATCATTGAAAATTGAGGAATCTGTTCATGTTTCTTTTGATGAAACTAACATGTCTTTCAAGGAGAAGATTTCTTCTACCATAGAACCTGTGCAGGAACACTCTCTAGTTGAAGATATGAACAAGCTACAGGTTGCTCAAGAAGATGAAAGCAGTGAAGATGAAAGCAATGCTCAACACATTGAAGCTCAGCTTGAAAAGCCAGTTGTTGTACCACAAGAGGAAACAACAACACAGGTTGGTGAACAATCAACACCCCCTGTTGATTTAGTAACATCAAGAGACCATCCAATTTCCCAGATAATTGGAGAAATCTCAGCTGGTGTGCAAACCAGAAATCAGGTCAACCAAAACCTGTTGCACACCTGCTTCCTTTCTCAAATTGAGCCTCAGTCCATTCAAGATGCAGAGCAAGATCCACACTGGATCATTGCCATGCAAGAGGAGTTGCATCAATTTGAGAGGAACAAAGTATGGGAACTAGTGCCCAAGCCTAAGGATCATTCCATTGTTGGAACAAAATGGGTATTCAGAAACAAACTGGATGATCAAGGAGTAATAATAAGGAACAAGGCAAGGCTAGTTTCCCAAGGATATTCTCAAGAAGAAGGAATTGACTACGACCAGACCTTTGCACCTGTTGCAAGATTAGAAGCCATCAGGATATTCTTAGCTTATGCAGCTCACAAAGGCTTCAAGGTTTATCAGATGGATGTCAAGAGTGCCTTCTTAAATGGAGACATCAAAGAGGAAGTCTATGTCAGACAACCTCCAGGTTTTATCTCTCCAACTCATCCTGATTTTGTTTTTAGATTAAATAAAGCATTATATGGTCTCAAGCAAGCTCCTAGAGCATGGTATGAGACTCTAGCATGCTTTCTTTTGGAAAATGGTTTTATAAGGGGTAGAGTAGACCAAACTCTTTTCATTAGAACCCATAAGTCCCATACCCTACTAGTACAAATCTATGTAGATGATATCATTTTTGGCTCTACTGACTCAAAATTATGCAGAAGGTTTTCCAACCTAATGCATTCTAAATTTGAGATGAGTAGCATGGGTGAGCTATCCTTCTTCCTAGGATTGCAAGTCAAACAACATGCTGAGGGCATCTTTATTTCTCAAACCAAATATGCTAATGAGCTGGTTAAGAAATTTGGCATGTCTGAGGCATCTTGTATGAAAACACCCATGCCTACCAATGCTGTATTGGATGCTGATGAACATGGGAAACCTGTTGATCAGACAACATATAGAGTAATGATTGGCTCTTTACTGTATCTTACAGCTAGTAGACCAGATATAATGTTTGCTACATGCATATGTGCTAGATTCCAAGTTAGCCCTAGAGAGTCACACCTCACATTAGTAAAGAGGATTCTTAGGTATGTTAAAAGTTGTCCAAATCTAGGTCTCTGGTATCCAAAAGATTCAGCATTTGAGTTAACTGGATTCTCTGATGCTGATTATGCTGGATGCAGAATTGACAGGAAAAGCACCAGTGGAACTTGTCAGTTCCTTGGTGATAGACTTGTCTCTTAGTTTTGCAAGAAACAAACATCTGTGTCAACTTCAACTGCTGAAGCTGAATATATGGCTGCAGGCAGTTGTTGTTCACAAATACTGTGGATTCAAAATCAACTCCTAGACTATGGTTACAACTTAGTGAAGTCAAAAATCTTTTGTGACAATACAAGTGCTATCTCCATAGCTCAAAATCTAGTCCTCCATAGTAGGACAAAACACATAGAGATTAGACATCACTTCTTAAGGGACAATGTTGAGAAGAATAAAATTGAACTGCAATATATCCCAACTGATTTACAAAGGGGAGATATTTTCACCAAGCCCTTGGATGAAAAGAAACACACCTTCTTCCTAAATCAGTTAGGAATGTTAGATGGAGGAAGTCTCAAATAATACTCAAGATTTTGAAAGCTAAAAATTGACCAAGACTAGGCAAAATTTCTGATTTTCCTTAGTATCTAAAATTTCTCTGATCTCTGAACTGCGCTCGACGATTTCCCCAAAGATCGTCGAACGGAGGTCGACGATTTCCAGGATCGTCGAACTGAGTTCAGCGCTCCTCAGATAGTATGAACTATCTCTTCTGGTCAACGATCGTCGAACGGCGCTCGACGATTCTGTTCACTGAACGATCGTCGAACGGAGCTCGACGCCTTTCCAGATCGTCGAACGGAGATCGACGATTTTGGAGTCTCTTCAGATTCCTTTAGAAGCCTCGATCGTCGAACTGAGTTCAACGATCTTTCCTTTTCTGCGTCGAACCCTAATATAAAACTCTTTTTTCGCCGTCGTTCTCTTTTGCGCTTTCAATTTCTCTGCAAACTTTTTCTTCCCTCCAAACAGTTCTACCTTGGTCGTTTTGTTTGTTAAGTTTTTTGCAGGTACCATGGCCGTTTCAGTTGCTGTACTCGCTGCAATGAAATTTGATGCCGGCTTTGACATCGATCTCGACTCCTTCAACACAACCGATCAAGTCTTCCAGGACATTCTCAGTTTGTTCAAAGATCAGCACTTATCTGCCCTTATGACAACCAGAATCAAACTTGCATCTGATGAAATCAAAGAATGGGTATACACTGCCCACAACCTTGACAACAATACCATAGTTGGTTCTATTGGTGGCACCCAGGTACCTCTGACCCCAACAGTATTGACAGAGGTTTTTGGTTTAAGGAATGGTGAAGACTCTGCTGACCTTTCTGGAGAAGAATTCTCAGATGTACTTGCCAGGATGGGTCATCCTGAGGGGAACCCTAGCAAGTTGTTTAAGAGGAACCTGTCAGTGGAATACAGGTTTCTGGCTGATGTAGTAGGCAAGGTTCTCTTGGCCAAACATTCTGCTCATGACACCATCTCCAGATATCAGCTCTGCCTCATGGGAGCTCTGGTGGACAGAAAAAGCTTGAACTGGGGAGAAGTATTTTTTGATCTGCTGAAGAAAAAGATAAACAAAACATTTGTGAACTTTGGAAGAATACTGGGAGTCTTCCTCCAGGCCAAGTGCCCTTCTCTGCTAGTCTCCTCTGGAGTGCACATCAATGCCTCCAAGAGACTCACCTGTGCCCTTTTTGGGAAATGGGACAGGCAAATCATCAACCCCAGCAGGCCCTCTCCATCTGCCCCTTCAGGCACCAGGACTCTAAGAGTCACTCCCCCCCAGGTCTCTGCCCCTGCAGAAGACCTGCCTGCTGCTAGTGCTGCTGCTTCTCCTCCTCCAAGCCCAACCCTACCAATTCCATCCACCACTCCAGCTACCTCCACCATTACAATCTCAAGCCCATCTCCAACCTCTATTCCATCTCCAACAATTTCCTCTCCACCAGCAGACCACTTCCACCCCCTTTTCTCCTATCCCCCACCAGATGTCACCTCATCCCCATCCCTTCCATCCTTCACTCTCCTGGATGAATCCTACATGGATGATTCCCCCTCCTCTCCTCCAGAATTGCCATCCTCCTCCACAACTTTCCAAGACCTTCTCAACCAAATTATTGATCAACCCACCTTCACTCCCTCCATATCCATCCCTCTATCCTCCATCTCTACCATCCCCTCTCCTGAACCATTCATTCCACCCTTCAGCCCTCCTCCTCCAGCTCCATCAGCCATCCCTGTACCCTCTACCTCTGCTCCTCTCATTGAGCATGTAGATCTCCCAGCCCTTGCTGATAAGTTGTATGAGCTCCTTGCACCTAGGCTCTCTCTTCTCATGGAGGCCTCTTTAGCTCCTCTACAACAATCAGTGGCAGCTCTCTCTGCCAGGCTTTCCTCTTTCCTTCCTCCTCTAGCAGCACCCCCAGCAGTGTGCCTTGATGCACAGGTATCTGCATCCAGGCAGGGGGAGATGCCCTATGAAGCCAGCCTTCATGCTGCTGTTGCTGCTGCTGCTCCTCCTGCTGTTTCTGCTTCTGCTACTGCTGCTGGTTCTGTGTCTGCTTCTGATGCTGCTGCTACACCAGTACTAGCAATAGACCTAAGGTCTTTGCTATCTATTTTTGATACTGCTTACTTCTGCTGCCTCCCAGAGCCCAATGCTGGCCAGCTCTCTGAAGATCTGTCCAAGGCTCTAGTGCCCTTCTCTTGCTGTGACCCCAGAATCATTTCTGATTTTATTCTGTCAGTGACTGCTGCTTCTGATGATGTTACTACTGCTGCTGCTGCTGAAGATAATGTTCCAACTGCTGCTGTTGAGCCCATTTCACAGGATTTTCTGATGACAGAGGCTGTTGCTTTTGAGCCTGCTGTAGAAGTTGTTGTTTCTGAAGCTGCTGCTGCCCTCATGCCTGAAGTAATCACTGTTGTTTCTTCTGCTGCTCCAGTACCTATAGTTACATCTGCTGCTGCTCCTGTTGCTGCCCCTTCTGCTTCTGCCCCATCAGCTGCTGTTAAATTAAAAGAGGATTTGATGAAGAAGATTGATGCCTTGTATGATGCACAAAGTTCTGAATCTGAGGATTATAACACTGCTTCTGATGACTCATCTGCCACAATTGCAAAGAAAAGAAAGGCAAGAAGTAAGGCTTTGAAGAGGGTTCCTCCTGCCAAGGTTAGAGATGATAATGATGTTCCCTACTATATTCTGCACAACTGCCCAATCTCTGAGCATTGGATGCAATTCTCCAAGAACCAGTTAAAGGCTATGAAGAAGAAGAGGAAATATGAGAAAGGTTCCTCTCAGTTCAAGCACCCTCATCCTCCTCGACCACCTCCACCTGATGCAGGTGCAGGTGGCAGCTCTGCAAGTTCAGGCCCTGCTAGAAGCCAGGCTCCCTACTAACCTCATGCAAGAACATATCAAAGGGAAAGCCAGTCTAGGGGGTCTTACTCTAAAAGGGGAGGATATAGGGGAAACCAAAGAGAAACTCAGGTTTACTCCAAAGGACACTCCAGGCAGCATCCTTACTCTAGGGGAGGACATGTTTCTGCTGATACATCTTCTGGTCCTTTCCCCTACAAGCTCAAAGATACTGTGACTGCCAGGACTCCTCAAGATACTTCTTCCAACAGGTATGAGCCACCTGTTCCATTTGAGGACCCTGAGAAAAATCCTATGGCTTGGACTGCAAGAATGAAAGAGCTGGCTGCCTTAGATCAAATAAAGAAAGCAAAAGATCAAGGGCTAAACACTTCCAATATCTCTACCATGTCAGAGCAAAGGCAGAAGGAATTAGAGAGATATGCTTCAAGCAAATTTTTTGATGCAAACAGGTACATGGAGTTGCATCCTGCTGTAGTGGTTCCAAGGACTTCTAAACAACCATATCTGGGAGCAGCTGATGATACAAGATCAAACAAGGAAGCATTAAATCCTAACAGGGAAATTAAAATGGTAAAAGGCAAAGAAAAGGAATAACTCTGTAAGGTGATAATTCTTGGTTTCTCTGACTGCCTTCTGGATATCATGCTTTTATATATCTCTGTGATGGTTCTGTGATGTATAGCTGCTATTATTTTTATGTTTCTGTGACTGTATGATGTTGTTTGTTTTTCCTATGTCTGTAAATAGTTTTCCTAACCCAAATAGGGGGAGATTGTTGGAACACCCTATTACTAATTTGGGTCAGGATCACTATGTCTCTAGGAATTTATGTTTTGACCTTCTGTATAGCTTAATAGGTCAATTAGAATTGAGTCTAAGGGTCAGTAGTCTAGGATTGGAAGCTACTCTGAAGACCCAAGTTTTTCTAGAGACTAAGTCCAAATCGTCGAGCTCAGCACGACGTTTCGTCGAACTCCGGTCGACGATCGTCTAGATCAACTATTGACAGATCGTCGAGCTCCATTCGACGATCGCTGAGCTCAACCCTCATAATATCGTCGAGCTCTAGTCGACGATCGCTGAGCTCAACTTCTCAATATCGTCGAACTCCATTCGACGATCGCTGAGCTCAGGTCGACGATTTTGGCTCTGCACTGGATCCTTATCTCTGAGCTCAGTTCGACGATCTTTGAGCTCAGATCGACGATTTCTTTGCTGCTTGCTTTTTCCAATTCGCTGAGCTCAGCTCGATGTTAGCAGAGCTCAGTTCGACGATTTCAGTTATCTTTCAGAATTCAAATTCAAATCAGATAGAAGTTATTCTGCATTTAATTCAGAAGATCTGCCAGCCATTTTCATTTACTTCTGGAGCAAGTTTCAAGGGATTTTTTCAAGGAACAAATCAGTGAACTTTCCTTCAGAACATATTATGCAATTAAGGCTGTAATCAATGCAGACCAACGGCTATCTTTGACAGAGTAATATCCTATTCAGACACAGAGAATAAAAGAGAATGTTTTTGAATAAAGACACATAATAGACAAGAACAAAAAAAGAGAAGATTGACAAGAATAGGACACCTCTCAATATACAGAGACTCTGAAAAATATTCTGTCAACAAGAATTCAGAAGAACACTCATCAAGAAGAGATCAAGCTTTCAAACATTCTTCAGATCTCTTCAGCTTTCAAAGTGTTCAAGGCCAACATCATTTCAAGACTCCAGACAATCAACATTTCAGCTTGCTGAAATCATCTTTTGCTGGAGATCTATCTTTGAAGGCCTATCACCCTCAGCAAAGCTCATTTTCCTGAAGATTTCAAGGACTCAGGGGGAGCTTTGGCAACATCACTGAATCCACATAGTCTTCTCAGTTGCTTGAGAAAGAGAAGACTGCCATCACTCTCTCACCCCCATTCTGTAAAGGGTTTTTCAAACTCCCTTCAAAAGTTTGAATCTGGTTTTTGAGCACCTTGTCAAAAGCTCATTGGTGGCAAGACACCTGATCAAAAAATCTGATTTTGTTTTTGAGCACCTTATCAAAAGCTCATTGGTGCCCAGGACACCTGATCAACTCATCCTGCAGTGGATTCCTACCTAGGGTGGTAGAAGAGTGGATGTACCCAAGTTGGGGAACCACTATAATTCCTTGTGTCATCTGGTTTTGCATGTTTTCTTTTTGTTTCTGGCCTAGATTTTCTTGTGCTTAGTTTCTGTATAGCTTAGTTTTGTGATTAGTTTTATTTCTGCTTCCCTGCTTACACTCATTACAACAATTGTTGTAAAGCTTTGCAAAAGTTTTTCTTTGTGTTTTAAAAAGCACCACATACTCTATTCACCCCCCCTTTAGAGTATATCTGATCTAGTTTCCCCTTTCATCATGGTCAGTGAACCTCTTCCCGCAGCGGCTGCGCCCCTCACCCTCCTCCACCTTCTTCTTACCCATCTTCTTTGGCGAAATGGTCTTCGGCGAGACAAAGGAAGAAATTGGCGAGAGATCCAAGAAAGGAAGGCGAGAGGGGCCAGCGAGACGGAGAGGTCAGAAAGCCAAAAGCTTGGGTAACAACAGAAGTGAAAAGTGCGTTATCTAATCCCGGACAAGGCATATTTATAACCGATGAATAACAAATGATTAATGGGCGGGAAAAGCATGAGGGGAGGGGAAGAGTCAATAGTTCTTTTCTCTCTCCTAAAAATCTCGATCGGCGCGACCCATCGCAATTAGGAAAAATATATATATATGTGACACAAATTAAAAAGAGTTAAAAAAGGAACGAAATATCAGCAATAAAAATATATGTTCAAAGATCGTCCCGCGTATAGCGGGCACCCAGTTCCCTACACATCTTGGCGAGACAACGCCGCAAGACTACTGTTATTACAATTTTCACGAGAAGAAGAAAAAGACAAGTAGCGAGACGGACATCCTTCAGTACGGGCGCCATTCCCAGCGACCACCGCGAGTTCCCCCACGGGGAGGTCTACTCCGCGAGTGGAAGGAGCGAATGGATTCAAGACCGCGGCGCGCGAGACGGAGCTGCATATCGGTCTCATTAATGATGGCCTCGGGGTTGGTGCCATCGACATCAAGCTCGGCATTAGCTCCAGAATATAGGCGAGCGCATTCGCTCTCCAGCGATTCGATGCGCTTCTCCGCGGCCTGCTTATCCAGCGTCAAGGAGTGGATGATGCGCGCGTGCTTTCGAAAAAGCTCAGCCGTCTTGCGCTTCATCTCTGCTGGATTTGATGGGTCACCCAGATAGTCTTCAATTCCGTCTACAGGAGGAGGCGTGACGGAGAGTCGCTTTGGCTGCTCCTCAATAGGAGAGTTGGCCCGAGAATCTGCGCAAGGGGTGCAGAGGCAAGGTGGGAGAGGCACTCGCAGAAGGGAGTGAGAATAGTGAAGGGGATTCAAAAGGGCGAGGGAAGGTCCCTTACCAGGATGGCGAGAGGTATCGGCGGCCGGGGAAGGGTCGTTCCTCCTCTCGTTGGGAGTAGTTGGGGGAGTAGAAGAGGGCTGCAAATCGAACTCCTCGCAGTGGGCAACAAAACCGTCTCGCGGACTCTTCGGGGGCTGCGGAACCACGAGAGCCCCCTGAAAAACACTAGTCAGCAAAAGAGAGCACCCGGTCGCGGAGATAACAGTGGTAAAAGCGAGTACCCACCTCTTTTTCCGTGGAAGGCGCATGGGGAGTGGGGATGGTTTCCAAAGTAGCGCGAGACAGATCTCCTGCGGCAGGTGACGGGCCACCATCCTTCGTCTTTTTTAGGCGAGACGACGGAGGGAGGGGGCGAACTAAAGAAGAGGTAAAAGAGGCCACGTTGGCCTTGTGCTGCTCTCGCACCAGTGCGAGACGTTCGCGGAAGCTCTAGCTTTGCGTCATAACAAAAGACTCAAGATAGGGAAGAAGAATATGCAGAGCAGGGCGCCAGGTGTGCGGGGCAGGAATCATATATTTATAGGCCCCGGTGGGGGCCTCAAAAGATTCCTCATAAATACGTTTTTTAATGCGCCTTAAATAACGAGCCTCGGTTGAACCTCGGGCTCGCAAAGAGCCCCCAAGAAGCAAATAGGTCGAGATGGGCGAATGGGACCAGGGGGACCACTCACAAGAGGCGAGATGATGGACTCTCCAATGGGCAAGATACCCCCATCCAGAGGCGAGAGGGCCTCCACAGGCGAGAGGGCCTCCAGGGGCGAGAGGGCCTCCTTTGGAGAAAGAGTCTCCAGCAGCAAGGAGATCTCGCAGCAAAGGGCGAGAGGCGCCGGCGAGACGGACAGGTGCTTTTCCACTCGCCAGGGGGAGAAGAGACCTTTTTTATATATTTCCCTGTCAAACAGGGGTTTTTACTCTTCTACCCCGAGTATTTTTACCCTCTTACCCTTAGTGGACTGCATATAGCTCCTCAGAATAGTGGAGCTTGGCTGTTGGCAGACCCAGCCAAGGGTACCCCGATAATTTCAGACCGGTGCAGTCTTGTTATTGGCAGTTCAGATTTTGAAATCTATAAATAAGCCCATAGGGGTTCTTCAGAAAGGACTTTTTTTAGACTCCTAAGAGGAGTCATTGGCACAGTCTTCTGAGAAACTCCAAGCCCAGCTTTTGGCTTTGGAGGGGAAGCTCTCTGTGACCTTCCGGGTAAGCGGTGGGACCTCCCTGCTGCGGCTTTGGGCCAGTTTTTCTTAGTCCTTCACGACCAGTCGGAGGTCGGAGCTTAGGCCAAGTAGGTGCCGGCTACGCCCCTATTTTGCGAACATTTGTCGAAGTCAAATTTTGGCTTCAACAATCGCATTCTGTTGGTACCACCAGATCTCGTTGGGTTGGTGCTACCATATGTAGTTCCGCTAGTGCCACCCTATTACTTTCCGTTGGCGCCCCCATATTTAGTTCCCTTGGTTCCATCTCAAGTAGTTCCGTTAAAGCTATTTTACATGTCAAGTCTGCCTGCAATAGTATTTGCCTCTCACGCTTTCATTTTACATAAGCACAGTAAGGAAGCGCTAGTCACACACATGTCTTCTTATCAATATATCACTAACTTACATAAGAGGGCATCTCCCTATAAGGTTTTCGGTTTACTCTTGGTGCGACTCGTCCCTGAACGGATGCCTACGAGCACTATAGAAACGTTGGCGAGTCAGCGAGTTAGAACTTCTCGGATTTTTAATCAGTTAGGAGAAACAACATATCTGTTGAAGTTAACCACTGAATGGGGTAATTCCCCTACTTTAAATGTTTCCACTTTCACACATTGTATTTTTCCACCTTTTGAAATATCTAACTCTACGTTTGGTGCCACTATATTTTCATTTGGCTTGGGGGGTGAGCTTGTTCTTGGATCGTTCTCTCCATTGGTCTCCGATGGAGGTACGTTGACTGTTGATGAAGAAATTTTTCCTCTTTATTTGCCTAATGCTTTTCCCAGTTTACCCAGGACAATCTTTTTGCTAGACAGGTTCACATTTGGTGTTTTGCTCTCCTCTCCAAGCGGTGGTATTCAGCGTTATGTGATACGATGGTGTGCTCGCCCGGTCTCCGGTGACCCTTGGATTTCGGACTCGGCGATGGTTCTTTTGGATGATGTTCTTCGGCGCCAGCACCACCATGCCAACTCATCGGTGATGAGTTATTTTGAGCAGGGGAGGATTGATGGCGGCAACCCCCAACGTGTTAAAGTTGAAGATGATGACGACGACGACGACAGCGATGGCGGCAACCCCCAAGTTAAAGTTGAAGATGATGACGGCGACGGCGACGGCAATGGCGGCAACCCCCAACGTGTTAAAGTTGAAGATGATGACGGCGACGACGACGACGTTCTCCTACATGTTGAAGATGATGACTACATGATGTGGAGCTACATGAGATGAAGGCTTTTAAATATTATTTAGTTTATTTCTTTTGCATTTTTGTTTTCATCATGTAATGTTTAAGTATTTTAGGTGTTGATTTATTTTTATTTAGTGGGCTGCACATAGCCTATGCATTTTGTAAAGCCTATATATAGGCATGGACTTTCATGGTTTTACTTAGAGAATGAAAAAAATTAAAACTTGAATTCAAAATTTGAATTTCCCCCTCACCTCTCTTTTCCCCCTTAGGCAAAATTCGGCCCCCCTCTTCCTCCCTTGCTCTTAGCCGCCGGCTGCCTTTCCTCTCCCCTCCTCTTGCTCGGCCTCCCTCCTCTTCCCTCCTCCCCTTTCCTCCTTTGCTCCCCTCGGTTTCCCCTCAACTCCACCTCCCAAGATTCGGCCACCACTCTCAAGCCGACTGTCACTTCCACACCCCAAACCGAACCACCATCCTCTCCCTTATCCAAAGCCCGACCTCCATCAAGAGCCCCCAAATCAGCCCCCTTCCATAGTGAAATCGACCAAGATCAAATGTGTTTTTTTTCTCCCTTTGTGGTTTTTTCCTCCAACCCGGCGTGAAGCAAAGGAAGCGGACAAGTTTCTCTCCATCTGACGACATTCCGGCGGAGTCGTGGAAGAATGATACTTGAAAGTGAACTAGAATCATCTATTCCGGTTGGGTAACGAGATCTTCTACCTCTTGTGTTATTCTTATCTCTTTAGATTTTTAATTGGTGGAATACCTTTGTGTTACTTTGGAATCGTTTTTTCGTTCGTGGCTTATCTTTCCGATCGCATGTGTTGTTCTTTCTAATTGTTTAATTTTCCGAGAGTTTTGGGGAGCCTCGCTTTTGTTTTGTTGGGGGAGATCTACCATTTCCGAACCGAACCTTTCGGTAGATCTCTTTTGGTACAACCATCGCTCGGTCGGACCCAAGATTGGTCCTTTTAGCTTGAGAGAACATCGGCCTCTAGTCGTTTGTTAGATCTTTAATCGGCGTGGCTACCGTACGTTAGCGATAGTTGATAACGTTGTTCGTGGGTGTGCTGCGTTTAGTTATTGTGTGAGCGTAATAGTGGAAATAGAGAGGCGTACGTGTTACTCCCTTTGCCATTATAGCGCCAAACACCGTAACCTACATCATATATATATATATATATATATATATATATATATATATATATATATATATATATATATATATATATATATATATATATATATATATATATATATATATATATATATGAATTTGCTAATCAACATTAGCCGCGCTAATTAATCTTCCGACATCTCAATAATTGGGATTAATTAATCAAGTTCAACAGTAGGGACATGAGATTAATTGATTTTGACGCAATCCACCAGCTCGGCATCACAAGCGCTCAGTGGGGTGTGAGTGGCGGGAGCGATGTTGAGCTGGTGGATTGCGTCGAAGCGGGCCGAAGGCCGTCCAGAGTATCAAGTGCCCCCCGATGATGTAGCCCGCCCCTCAGCGATGCAGCCCGCCCCCGACGGGCTTCATTAAATCATTATATGAATTATTTTTTATATATTATTTTAAATAATTTTAAATATATTTAAATTAATTTTAAAATTATATTAAATAATCTGCCTAATGTGTAAAGTTTTTTATTTAATTTTGTCGTTCCCTGCATCCCGCCGCCTGCATGCACCGCCCTCACCTGCATCCCGCCGCCTCGCATGCAATCTATCTGTTCGTGAAGGCTTGGTCCGCCGCTGCCGTCGGCGAAGCACCGTCGTCCTGCCCGACCCCCACCGACGGTTTCGTTGGGACGTTTCCATCGGCCAGTGGGCAGGGCCACCGCTAGCCTGCTGGCTGCCAGAAGAGTCCCGACGGGTTTGCCGGGGTTCGGCGAACCCGCCGGTGGCTCGGCTGCGACAGTAAAAGTTTTTTTTAAAAAAAAGATTTGAAAAAGGCAACTCAAGCTGCGACGGACATGGGTACTGTAGATGGCGGAATATCTTTATATAACATAGCCACAGACACAGACACAGACACACAGACATAGACACACAAACACAGACACAGACACACACACACACACACACACACACACACACACACACACACACGAGTTTCTTCGCACGGGCTACGCTCGTGCTTGAAGCTCTCGGGCTGGCTTCGGCTACATCCAGTCATGCTTCGGCCGCCTTCGCGCGGGCTTTGCTCCCTCCGCACGGGCTTTGCCCATTCTCGATATGTCACTGCCGGCTTCACCCGTGCTCGATGTGTCACTGCAGGCTGCGACTGTATCAAAAAGGGCTTCACCCGCAGCATATACATATGAGTACTCAAATCAATGGTAAAAAATATAAATCAAGATTAAATTTTTTTTAAATGTACATTTTGTCGTAAAAAATTATTTTCTCTCACACACTCTCTCTCCCTCTCTCTCTCATGTAGTTTTAAGAGCCCTATTAATATCCTTTTTCCCTCTCTCCTCCTCTCTTTTCAATCTTTCTTTCTATCTCCATCTAAAAGATGAGATTTAATATACTCTTCGATCAAACGATTGAGATGAAGTGTTTGGTGTGCTTGAAGATATATATATATATATATATATATATATATATATATATATATATATATATATATATATTGATATATATCTTAGATATATATATATATATATATATATATATATATATATATATATTGATATATATCTTAGAGATATAGGGGGCACTCGAAATACGCGCCACATGTTTTTTTTCATATACACGTAAAATGAAAATACTCTTATATACGTGCATTTTTAGGAAAAGTGTTGGACACAGTCGAGATATACAACTTTCGTGTTCAACACTTTTCCTAAAAATGCACTAACAAGACGTATTTTGGCCCCGAAAATAACATGGGCATAACTATTGAGAATTCGCAATATCTACGCCCAGTTTCACGCCTTTTGAAAATACGCCCAAACCATGTATTTTTGGAAAACGTGTTCAACATAAAAGTTGTAGATCTCGACGAGTTATACAACTTATGTTGAACACTTTTCCTAAAAATGCACAGATATATGTGTTTTTTCAGTTTGCATGTACATGTGCAAAAAACGTGCAGCGTGTATATACATAAAACCGATATATATATTGACAGTACATTATTAATATATATTTTATTATAGTATTTTAGTACTAAAAACTATAATAAAATAAATATTAATAATGTACTGTCAATATATATCGGTTTTATGTATATACACGCTGCACGTTTTTTGCACATGTACATGCAAAATGAAAAAACACATATATCTGTGCATTTTTAGGAAAAGCGTTCAACACAAGTTGTATATCTCAATAAATAATCAATGTTTATTCATTTTTTATGTTAATTATAGTCTAATTTGCTTCATTTTGTGTTTTCAGAAATAATTGGGGTGCTGATAGTAATTTGAAGCTCATGAACATGATCAAGTGAAAATTTGAAGAATTTCTGATAAAAAGTCAAAGTACACGCCCGAGATCACGAGTGTGACCTGGGGCGTGTCATGGTTTCACGACCGCGAACCTCCTCTCGATCCAGATCATGCTTGGGAACTCATTTAAAGTTACACATCCTCGGGCGTTACCAAGCGCCATGACCTCCACGTCATGGGTGTGACCTGTCATGTAACGCCCCGAAACTCAAAAGAGTGACGGGAGGCGTTTTGCGTAAAGTTTGGAGTTTGGCAGGGGTGGCACGGCCTGGGACACGGGCGTGTCATAGGCCGTGTCCTTGGCAGGTTGAGGTGTGTTTGACACAGTCTGTTGTGTCGACACAGGGCCTGCTGTGTCGACACAGGGCCTGCTGTGTCGACATAGAGTGTCGACACAGGGGTCTTGGCAGGGTCTTGGATAAATGTCCCGGCACAGTTTAAGTTTGTCGTGGATGTGTCCTACTCCAGTTTGTGAACCGTGCGGTGTTCGGCCCAGTTTTTCCATGTCAGACCCGGATCGTAGCTGTACATTTCTTTATGTTGGGATCCGACGGCTGGAGGTTATTCCTATTGGGATATACCCGAGTGTAGGGTTTCAAAACCCTCATCTTCTGTTCGCTGGTTCTCTGTCCAAGTTCTAGAGAGAGGCGAGAGCAACGAGGAAGAAGAAGTCTAGATCCGGTCACCGGCGGAGCTTCGGAGCTCCAAATCGCGAACCGACTTCGGATCTACGGAGGCAAGGAGAGGGCGGTGCTTTTCATCCGCATACTTCTCCATGTCTCCAAGGAAAAATTCTAGGGTAATGATTCTCTACTTGAGCATGTGAAGCTCTTATTTTCCCTTGCATAGGAAGCTCGCTCTCGCGAGTTTGCGGTGAGTTGAGGCATTCCTTCGGGTAGACATGAATAGTCCCCGTTGTGTACATATAAGGTCCGTAATCGAGAACGGATATAGGCATGATGTGTGAAGCCTACCCGGACAAGTTGGTCTAGATCGGTGAAGTTTCATTGCATAAATGGCCGGAGAAGACTCCGTGCGAATGTTTGTTTTTCGGGTTTTTTACGTGGTAGATTGCAACAAGGAGCCTTGGGGATTAACCCGAAGGTGCACCCGGAAAACTGGGCAGATGCGTGATTCTACCAACTTGGTGGCTTGGGAGCCAACTTGAACATAACCAGGTTATGTGAAGCATGTAACAGAAATGGGACTCGGGAGAAGTTTGATCCACGCATATGACTTAAATTGTCGTTGCGATGTGAGCACGGGTTAGACGGAACCGTACCCGTTCTATGTCGTTCGGTGTGAGCCGTTGGCATAGATGAGGTTCTTCGACGATCTATGACTTAAATTGACGTGACCCATGCCGGGAAGACAAAATGATCATAGTTTGGCCGTCAAAGTGGCGGTGGTGAGACCGGGGTGTCTATGGCTTAAATTAACGTGACATTGACCGGTTCACCGAGAATGTGCCCTGAGTGCACGAGGCGTATGGTCGTGCGTGCCAACGCCTGTGATGCAATGTATATATATTGTAACATCTCATTTCCAACTAGACCCCTAAGAGTGGTTTTGGCCATGACTAGGTCATGACAAAATCCTAGGAAGCCAGAAATGGGCCAAGAGATAGAAGGCCAAGGTGAGGATCACCATGGTCTGCCTATGGCACAACCACATCACCAAACTTAGGGTCTGACCTTAGGGCTTCACCATGACTCCATGACCCCACCACAACATCACTAACCCATTAGAGGGTCCACTAGAGGCTTAAGAGTCCATTGGAGTCAACCCCAAGTGGCCAATTTGACCTAGGAGCACCATAGGCCTAAATAGGGCAAGGTGCCCTAATCAAGGGAAGTTGACCTCTAATGTGCCCAAACAACCTTACTCAGGGCTTCCTAGACCTAAAGTGAGGTCAATGGGTCACTAGGGACCCATTGGAGTCAAACCTAGTGGCTAAGTTGACCTAAGTCAACTCAAGCCCCAAAGTGGTCAAAGTGCCCTTACCAAGGGTCAAGTGACATCCAAGGTGCCAAGTTAACCCTATGCAACACTACATAGACATTAGGGGAGGCCAATGGGTCACCAAGGACCCATTGGGGTCAACCAAAATGATCAAATTGACCCAAGTCAATCCTTGCCTAAGCCAAGTCAAACTAGCCCAAATGGGCTAACCCAAGCTCAAGCCATTTTTCCCTTAGGCTAATCTCACTTTTAATAATTATTATGATTAAGTGGGCTGCACATATCCTATTGAGTTGAACAGTCAACATGGGTGACTAGGAGAGAGAAAGGAGCTTCCTTTCATAAAAATGGTGGAGAGTGAGAGTTGGGGGAGAGGAAGGGATGGGTGGGAACTGGCCAAAGGAGGTCAACAACCATCCTTTATGGCTGCAATCAACTCCTCTAGGGAATAGGAGTTGATTCCAGCCATTTCCCGACCACCAAGAGGTAGGTTCAGCCCCCCCCCCCCCCCACTCAACCCGAGCCACACCTTTAATGGTGTTTGATGGGCATTGAAGAACCAGCCGCCCCTCACCAATTGACCATTTAAACATCATCAGTGGGCAGAGGGGAGCATTTTCGAACTCTTACCTGGAAGGAACAAGCCGTCCTACTGTGTTGTTGCAGAAGCCGAGCGCCACCGCCGTCGACCATGGCATCCCGCCGTTCCTCCCGCATTCAGACCTACAGAAAGGTCCTCCCCCTCTCCTTACTTCATGGGTAGATCTTAGGGCTAATTAGGTTCAAGGTTCGGGCTCAATTGAGCCCGATCCATGTTTCGATTTCCTGGTTTTTCCCAGGAAATTCTTCTTATCGGGATCGCCAGAAACGGCCCCTCCGGCGGCCGTGCCGCCGGCTGAGGGTATCCACCACATCCACGAAGGGAGTGGTGATGGTGGCCGGCCGGGGAAGTGGACGGGTGGCCAGGAAATTAGCCTGTAAGGCGGCCCAAGATGGGGACATCGTCTCCATCGGCTCAAGGGGGAAGACGACTCGGACGCCCTTGGATTGCGCCAAGATTCGTGCGGCGCCTTTGATAAGAATCTGATTATTCTGATTTAATTTCATTTCTGTCACATTATTTACAGTAATTGGTTTTAATTTTTAAGAATACTTAGGGCCACCTAGTGGGAAAACTTTCAATATGAAAGTTGTAGCCCTGTGGGTCTATTTTAATCCAAAATTGATTTGGACCAATTTGGCTGTATGGTTAGACCATGACACCCATTTTGGTGGGACCTATACTTAGGGTTGTCCTGAGATTCAAATGGATGCCCACCCTTTGTCTCTTTTCTAAATGGGTTGAAATTTGGACAGGGGATCAGTATTAACTATACCTAGGGTCTAGCCAAAAGTGGTATTTTTTGGAGGCACTTTACCTAAAGTTTTTACTTTTATTTAATAATGCTAGGGTATTTTAATAAAGTGGTCTAAGGACCTCCAAACCCTCCCAAATGTTGGTGAGTGGTCCCTGGCATCATTACCTAGCTCTGTACAAAATGTCAACTCATTTGGATGGGTTTTGGTTCAGGGAATCACCAAACCCTAGTTTGGCCTTAAGGAGGTGTTTTTGATTAAAAGTGCACCATGGGCTTAGGGTGGTCACCTCCCCTCAACAGAGTCTGAGGTTTTGGACACTGACTTAGTATGGCCAATGTCACCCTATTAAGGGAAATGGGGTGATTTAGGCTTGATTTACCCTAGGGTTCAACCTCAAACCCTAAGGAAGGACTTTTGGGGGTTGTGAAGGACATGAGGGCTAATTCCTTTATATGACCTTGAAAACTCAGTAGAATTGAGGGTAGTGTAACCTAAGTTCTCTAGAAGGAATCTTAGAGGACTTGGAGGAAGGTCGACACCTCAAAACCCTAACCCTAGTTTTAGGGTAGAAGCATAATTTTGTAAATTCAGCCACTAAACCTTATTTAAAGGTTGTGAAACTTGGGTAGAGTAAGTTTTTGACCATCTAGAACCCCTAGTAATTTTATTAGAATTTTATGGATTATATTTCTAGTACTTTATTTGTTAAATATCAATAGGCCCAAAATGGTGTTTTAATTAATTTGATTATTCTGTTCATTTGAAACTAATGAAACTTGGTCAGTAGATGATCTAGATCTAAGTGAATATCCCTGAATTTTGTTACAATTTTTAATGGAAGATATTTAGTACTTCCTTCACTAGTTTCAAAAAGGGGCTTTGGTGGTATAAAATTATTTATAGATGATATATCTGTTGAAAAATCATGAGACTTAGGTACTGATGATTTCAGGCGAAAATATGCTTGTAGGAATTTATTCATAATTTGTAGAGGGCTGATTACAGTACTTTCTTTACAAGTCTATAATATGGATATTTTTGATAATTAATTTATTCAGAGATTAATATTTGCTGAAAAATTATGAAACTTGGGCAATGCTACCTTTAAGGTTTTATCTGCATAGTATAATTAATTTATAATTTTTGGATGGATATTTTCTGTACTTGATTCATAAACAACGGAAGATAGTAAATATTGCTAAAATAGTTTTAGTGCCCTTTTGTTGATAGAAAAATTGTGATACTTTGGATTTACCATATTGAGATAACCTAATATTTATCATAATTTTGTTAGGCATCTTGCATGAGTACTTAGGGTAGTTCATGTTCAAACTGGTAGCCTTTGGAAGCTTTAAGGAAATTAATTAAATGCTAGATAAATTAGGAAGATTATAATTTCCTGGATTTAGTCTATTTGTGTCATGATAAGTCTCCAGTAAATAAGGTAGGCCATTTGGATGAGTATTTGGATTATCTCATGTCCGGTCCGACATATAGCCTAGGATAGTCTGCATTTGTCAAGATGGGTAAATTGCAATAAGATACGATGGGGAATGGTGTAGGAGTTAGTCATTTTGGATAAATGTGGATGAGTTCACCATAGAAGGATAGGAAGAGTGGTGAGAAATTGGTTTGGCAAGAGTTTAGAGGCGCTCGGGTTCAACGAAAGATCGTCTTCCCCGTGGTGAGGTAGAGTCAAATCACCCTAGGATTAGCCTATTGTAATATGAGAGGGTAATGGGTAAGGGATTCAACCAATAATAATAATAAGTACCTTGCGAAAGGGAACGCTGGGCGTAAACCCAACATAATTCCTAGTGCCCCTTGAGAGCCCTTCACAGGGAATACCGGGGCAGTCCTGGGTTAACGTAAACTATATCAACAAGCTGAAAAGAGTAACTTAGTAATTAGGGTTGCACATTTCACGAACACAGATAACACAGGAAGATAGTTGGGAGCTTCGGCTTGGATAGTTAAGAGACGGACGTTTTGGTTCGGGGAGTTTCGGACTCGATTGTTTGAGACATGGACATTTTAGTCCGGGGAGCTTCGGCTCGGTTTTTGGATATATTAAATTTGCATGTGCATACAAGCAAAGAAAATTAAGGTGGTGGGTGTTCGGTATTGGAGGGTCGATGCACCAACGCCAATACGCTGACTCGGCAAGTGTGGCTAGCACTTCGCCAACAGAAGTCCGGTGCACCAGCCGGCAAGAGTACGCAGGAGCTCCGCTTTGTGCACCAGCGTTGAGGCGTACGATAGGTCTGACCGCTAGTGCTTTACTGGTTTAGAGGTGGGCGAGGCCCAACCCACCGCTTCCGTCTGCCACTACGGAGGTATCCTGGGAGGTTACAGCTCCATAAAGGGGGAACTAAAGGTCTGTGTGCACAGAGTCGGGTGTGTGTGTTGCATTTGCATGATCCATCATACCCACTTGCATGTCATAGCATAATCGATTTATTTAACCCCTGACCCTATGGTATAAGTGGAATGGGATGCTTATACATTAGGACTTGCAAAACGACCCCTTGGTCTATAAGCTTGTGTGGGCAAGTTTATAAATTAAGGTCAATTTTGATATATATTTACTGCTGTTTGATAACCGACACCCCAACGTATAAATTGGTATGAGACTTTTTATACGATGGGAGTCTTGCAAAAGACCCCTTGACTTATGTGTTCTCACATAAGTGAAGGTTACTTTTCATAATTCATCTTATTGTCAATATCTATTATAGAATTGCTAGTATAGGTCCGCTACCATCTGTTTTTGATTATTCTCCACCTTCAAGTCCTCCCATTTCTTCCTCTCCGCTCGGTGCCTAGGAGCCATGGGGGAAGGGGTGGGGGATGATAGGGCTTAGTCTTTTAGACTAACGGTTTTCGAACCGCATCATTTTAGGGAATCGTGGAGCCCAGCATGGTGGAGTAGCCTCAGAGACCGGTGCGCTTGGAGATGGGGCAGTCTAGCTCCGGAGTTCATACAGCCGAGACCGTGAGTCTCGACCTTGAGTAGATGTTCTGTTTTTGCTTCCGCATGAGTGATTTGTAGTGAAGACATGATGTACCAGGCATAAGCCCGTATTTTAGTACTCTGATATATTATTCTGTGGACACTCCCTTCGTGGAGATTATCTATATGATTTGTGATTTTCTATGGACTGCTAGTTTGCGTTTACTTTGTTTTGCTACTTTTCTATGATCGAATTGGCCGGCAAAATCGGCGCTTTGTGGTGATGACCCTTCAGGGAGTGAAAGAGTCACCACAAAACGACGGTTCTGGGCCTAAGACCCCGGTGTTTAATAAGAAAAAAAGGGGGTCTTACAAGTGGTATCAGATCAGACCTCGATCGAAAAGTAACAGTCCACAACCCCTGGGTCACCCCCGCACAAGTTTAGTTTGGGGACAAACTAAGCAGCGGAAGCAGTGGTGTGCCCATATGAGGGATCACATGTAAATTGTCCACTTCTTATTAAGTATTGAGTCGATTACCTACTAATGTAGTTCGTTTTGCAGCCCCCAGCTCAGCCCACCCCACAAGACGGAGCTCAGCAGACTCCGGACATTGTACCACCTCCCCCGGTCCACACTCCATTCCTACAGTAGGAGATGGGACAAACTCTGACAGCCATTTTGGAAGCTTTTAGGGCCCAACAGGTTCCGGCTCCGCAGCCGAACCCGGGGGCCAACTGGTTGAGCATCTTCCGAGGACTTTCTCCCCCGTCCTACTTGGGGATAGAGTCGGACAGTTCGGACGGAAGAGTGGCTGGATATTATGTACGAAATGCTGACCGGGATACGGTGCCCCTGGGAGGAGAGGGTGGCTTTGGTGGTATCTTGCCTGGAGTCCCATGCCAAGAGGTGGTGGAAGACGCTGCTGGACACGACGTTTGCCGATAGGGAGGTTGCGGAAATTACCTGGGAAGAGTTCAGGGCCACGTTGCTGGAGCATTTTATTCCGCAGTCGGCCAGGGATGAGTTGGAGGAGCGGTTCTTACAGCTGAAGCAGGGCACCAGGACGGTGGTGGAGTACCATCGGGAGTTTGACCATTTGGCACGATATGCAGGTTCTTACCAGCTGGACGAAGCAGGATACATCAAGAGGTTCTATAAGGGTCTGAAAGAGGAGTTGAGGGAGGCCTTGTTGTTTGTATCTGACGGGCCTATCTTCCGGATTTTGGAGATGGCAAAGAGGATTGAGGCTGATTGGCACACCACTCAGGGTCGGAAGCGGCAAGCGGAGGATCAGGGCTAGAGAGCCAGAAATGATCAGCGGCGAGGTGCTATACCAGATGGGAGAAGGACAGAGGACCAGCCTCGTCTGGATGTAAGGCAGGAGCCGAGGGAGCAGGTGATATTGGCCCCTCAACCTCTTCGGATGCAGGAGATGCCAAGATCCGGGGGTATGGCATATCCCCCACCAGAGTGCTTCCATTGTCATCAGGTTGGACACCTCTAGAGAAACTGCCCCATGAGGGGGGCACCACCTCCAGCACCACACGATGGCCCACCTGCTCAGCATTTCAGAGGCCTAGGATGCGGCCGAGGACGTGGTTACCACGGAGGGGATCGTAGACAAGAAAGGGAGCATGTGTATGCTTTGGACCTGGCGCAGCCTCGGAATCCAGAGCAGGTCATAGCAGGTACGCCAAGATATTTAAATTGTTTAAATAGAGTTCCCTTTATCAATTGCCCAACAAGTAGAACTCCCCTAAGTAGAATAAGTAGGAAATAAAACTCGTTATAAAATACTAAGACATTTAACCGTCCCAGGTATAGTCTTCATCTGCGGCAAGCCCTCCTACACTCTGTTCGACATGGGTACCTCGCACTCATTTGTGTCGGAGGCCTTTCTGGAAGGGCTGGAAGGAGTGGAGCGGTTCACAGGCCTGATGAGGAGGGTGCGTCTAACCGACAGATCAGAGATACTCACCTCTGCCCACTGCAACATGGAGGCGGAGATTGGAGGAAAGTCATTCGAAGTATCGACAACGATCCTAAGGATGCCAGTCTTCGAGCTGATCCTGGGCATGACTTGGTTACACTGGAACCATGCCCAGATTGATTATCAAGCAAAGAGGATCACCGTTAGGCACGGGGACTCTGTCATTATCATCGAAGGTATAAGACCTGCCTCTCGTATACCCATATCTTCAGTACAGGCCGTTAAGGCCTATTTACAGGGGGAGGAGGTCTACGAGGTGCTTTTTGAAATGGCGGAGGCCACGGATTCTATATCGGATATCCCGGTGGTGCGGGATTTTGCGGACGTCTTCCCAGAAAAATTACCAGGATTACCCCCGCACAGGGAGCAGGATTTCCAGATACTGATGGTGCGGGGGCCAAGCCGGCATCTAAGGCCCCTTACCGGATGGCCCCAAGGGAATTGACAGAGTTTCGAAACCAGCTTTCAGGAGCTAGTGGAAGCCGGATTTGTCCGGACCAAGCTCTTCACCATGGGGAGCTCCGGTATTGTTCGTCAAAAAGAAAGACGGGACACTCAGGTTGTGCATCGACTACCGAGCACTAAATCGGCTGACGGTCCGGAATACCTATCCACTGCTAAGGATAGATGAGCTGTTCGACCAGCTGCAGGTGGCGCAGTTCTTTTCAAAATTAGATTTGAGGTCGGGCTACTACCAGCTTCGGATTCGAGAGGAGGATATTCAGAAGACTGCTTTTAGTAGCAGATATGGATTGTTTGAGTTTACGGTGATGCCCTTCGGGCTCACGAATGCACCATCGGCATTCATGAACCTCATGAACCAGGTTTTCAAGGAGTATCTAGATGTGTTTGTCATTGTGTTTATCAATGACATCCTCATCTACTCGAGAACAGAGGAGGAGCACACTCGCCATCTGGCACTGACCCTACAGAGACTGCGGGAGAATCATTTATATGAAAAGTTCAGCAAATGTCAGTTCTGGTTGAAGGAGGTGGGCTTCTTAGGCCATATTATCAGTGGAGCCGGGTTGGCAGTGGATCCAGCAAAGATTCAGGCAGTTCGGGATTGGCCGCAGTTGAAGGCAGCCACCGACGTACGAAGTTTCCTAAGACTTGCCGGTTATTACCGGAAGTTCATGGATGGATTCTCTCGAATCGCCCTCCCACTCACATCTTTGACGAAGAAGGAGGTAACCTTTCGTGTGGACCCCGCAGTGTCAGGAGGCTTTCCAAGAGCTGAAGGATCGACTCACCTCGGCTACCATACTTGCTCTCCCCTCGGGGAGAGAAGGATTTCAGGTCTACACCGACGCTTCATACCAGGGTATGGGAGCTGTACTGATGCAGAAGGGTCATGTGATCTGCGTATGCATCTCGCCAGTTGAAGAAGCACGAACAGAACTACCTAGTGCACGACCTTGAGATGGGGGCGGTTGTTTTTGCTTTGAAGGTCTGGCACCACTATCTTTATGGAGTCCACTGCGACATCTACTCCAACCACAAGAACCTGAAATACGTGGACACGCAGAAGGAACTGAACATCATGCAGAGGCGCTGGGTGGAGTTCTTAGCGGATTACCAGTATGAGATGCACTACCATCCAGGGAAGGCAAATGTGGTGGCCGACGCGTTGAGTCGGAGAGCTTTCACTTCTGAAGCCGGGCCCCAGGTTATGTCTATGGAGCTGGTGAGGAAATTGGAGGATATGCACATCACACTGGTGTCGTCCGAGGACCCCGAGCTTTATATGGAGTATTTAGCTGCGATGAGTGCTACAGACGATATTCAGGACCGAGTTAGAGATGGGCAGATGCGAGATGCCAAATTGGAGCCGATATTCTGGGCCTTGGAGAATGGTGCAGCAGGGGATTACACGATGAGGGACGACGTGGTATGCTTTAGAGGTCAGACTTATATACCTGAAGGAGGCCAGGTCCGGGAAGATATCATGGCGGAGGCCCACCACAGCAGATACTCGGTGCACCCAGGGATCACGAAGATGACTGCGGACTTGAAGAAGACTATGTACTGGCCAGGCATGAAGAAGTATATCACTCAGTTTGTGACCCACTGCGAAGCATGCCAGCTAGTGAAGGCGGAGTGCAAAAACCCCGCAGGATTGTTGCAACCACTCCCGGTATCGGAGTGGAAGTTTGAAGACATTGCGATGGACTTTATTCATGGACTTCCCCGATCACGGACGGGAAACGACTCGATTTGGGTCATCGTCGATCGGTTGACGAAGGTGGCCAGATTCATTCCGATCAGGAAGGACGACTCTGTGGGAGTATTATTGCGGAGATTTGTGGAGCAGTTCATTCGATATCATAGGGTGCCCAAGACGATCGTGTCGGATCGGGATGGCCGGTTCACTTCCAGGGAGTGGAGATCCGTGCAGGCTTACTTAGGCACGCGATTGACCTTTAGTACCGCATTCCATCCCCAGATGGATGGGTAGATAGAATGCACCAATCAGATGCTGGAAGATCTTTTGAGGCTATGCATTTTGGACCGTGGGGAACCGTGGGAGAAGCTCGTACCCCTGGTCGAGTTCTCCTATAACAACAGCTACTAGTCCGGCATCAGGATAGCGCCTTACGAAGCCTTGTATGGAAGGAAATGCAGGGCCCCACTTTCTTGGATTCAGGATGAGGATCCGAAGGTGTTGGGATCAGATTTTGTTGAAGACACCGAGGCTCAGGTGAGGCTGATCAGAGACAGGATGTTAGAGGCGCAGAGCAGACAGGCTAAGTACTATGACGCCCGGCATCGTCAGGTGGAGTTTCAGGTGGGGGACAGAGTGTTTCTGAAGATCTGGCCCATGCATGGAGTTTCACGGGTGCGTGGTCAGAAGAAGAAGCTCAGCCCTAGGTATATGGGCCCTTACAGGATCCTGGAACGGATCGGACCCCTTGCTTACAGGCTGGAGTTGCCACCAGAGCTGGCAGCCTTGCATGATGTGTTCCATATTTCCTCGCTCAGGAGGGATTTACTATGCTCGGAGCTGTATATTTCGACCACAGATGCACCGGTAGCTTCAGACCGGTCAGTTTGCTTAGAGCCGGTTCGGATCGACGACAGAGGAGTACAAATCTTGCGTCGCAAGAAGGTTCCGTTAGTCAAAGTTCTGTAGAGGAATCACGGCCAGGAGGAGCATACCTGGGAACCGCAGGACCTGATGCGACAAAAGTACCCAGAGCTGTTCAGTCAGGTATACCTCACAACCCCACAAGATGTTTAATTTATTTTCTTGCTTTAAACTAGTAAGGCTGCTCCAGGAAGAGTAAAGGCTAATCTTTTGTTTATTGGGATCTTGGTTTGCCAATTTGGCGAATTGGTCATAGATTTAGGTTTCCCTTTAAACCAAATTTATCAAACATGGCGTCGTGATGAGATGTTACAAGTTTCTTTTCTTCGGTAGATATTCCCGTAGGCTTAACCTTGATTTCGGGGATGCAATATTTGTTTTGTTTATTGAGATTTGTAACATCTCATTTCCAACTAGACCCCTAAGAGTGGTTTTGGCCATGACTAGGTCATGACAAAATCCTAGGAAGCCAGAAATGGGCCAAGAGATAGAAGGCCAAGGTGAGGATCACCATAGTCTACCTATGACACAACCTCATCACCAAACCTAGGGTTTGACCTTAGGGCTTCACCATGACTCCATGACCCCACTACAACATCACTAACCCATTAGAGGGTCCACTAGAGCCTTAAGGGTCCATTGGAGTCAACCCCAAGTGACCAATTTGACCTAGGACCACCATAGGCCTAAATAGGGCAAGGTGCCCTAATCAAGGGCAGTTGACCTATAATGTGCCCAACCAACCTTACTCAGGGCTTCCTAAACCTAAAGTGAGGTCAATGGGTCATTAGGGACCCATTGGAGTCAAACCTAGTGGCTAAGTTGACCCAAGTCAACTCAAGCCCCAAAGTGGTCAAAGTGCCATTACCAAGGGTCAAGTGATCTCCAAGGTGCCAAGTTAACCCTACCAAACCCTATATAGACCTTAGGGGAGGGCAATGGGTCACCAAGGACCCATTGGGGTCAACCCAAATGATCAAATTGACCCAAGTCAACCCGAGCCTAAGCCAAGTCAAACCTAGCCCAAATGGGCTAACCCAAGCTCAAGCCATTTTTCCCATAGTCTAACCTCACTTTTCATAATTATTATGATTAAGTGGGTTGCACATATCCTATGGAGTTGACCAATCAACATGGGTGACTTGGAGAGAGAAAGGATCTTCCTTTCATAAAAATGGTGGAGAGAGAGAGTTGGGGGAGAGGAAGGGATGGGTGGGAACCGACCAAAGGAGGTCAACAACCATCCTTTATGGCTGCAATCAACTCTTCTAGGGAATAGGAGTTGATTCCAGCCATTTCCCGGCCACCAAGAGGTAGGTTCAGCCCCCCACTCAACCCGAGCCACACCTTTAATGGTGTTTGATGGGCATTGAAGAACCAGCCGCCCCCTCCCCAATTGACCATTTAAACATCATCAGTGGGCAGAGGGGAGCATTTTCGAACTCTTAACTGGAAGGAATAAGCCGTCCCACTGTGCTGCTGCAGAAGCCGAGCACCTCCGCCGTCGACCATGGCATCCCGCCGTTCCTCCCGTATTCAGGCCGCCAGAAAGGTCCTCCCCCTCTCCTTACATCATGGATAGATCTTAGGGCTAATTAGGTTCAAGGTTCGGGCTCAATTGAGCCCGATCCATGTTTCGATTTCCTGGTTTTCCCAAGGAAATTCTTCTTATCGGGATCGCCAGAAACGGCCCCTCCGACGGCCGTGCCCCCGGCTGAGGGTATCCACCACATCCACGAAGGGAGTGGTGGCGGTGGCCGGCCGGGGAAGTGGACGGGTGGCCGGGAAATCAGCCCGCAAGGCAACCCAGGACGGGGACATCGTGGCCGTGGCTCAAGGGGGAAGACAACTCAGCTGCCCTTAGATTGCGCCAAGATTCGTGCGGCGCCTTTGATAAGAATCTGATTATTCTGATTTAATTTCATTTTTGTCACATTATTTACAGTAAATGGTTTTAATTTTTAAGTATAATTAGGGCCACCTGGTGGGCAAACGTTCAATATGAAAGTTGTAGCCCTATGGGTCTACTTTAATCCAAAATTAATTTGGACCAATTTGGCCCTCTGGTTAGACCAGGGCACCCATTTTGGTGGGACCTATACTTAGGGCTGTCCTGAGATTAAAATGGATGCCCACCCTTCGTCCCTTGTCCAAATGAGCTAAAATTTGGACAGGGGATCAGTCTTAACTATATCTAGGGTCTACCTAAAATTGGGATTTTTTGGAGGCACTTTGCCTAAAGTTTTTACTTTTATTTAATAATGCTAGGGTATTTTAATTAAGTGGTCTAATACCTCCAAACCCTCCCAAATTTTGATGAGTGTTCCCTGGCATCATTACCTAGCTCTTTACAAAATTTCAACTCATTTGGATGGGTTTTGGTTAGGGAATCACCAAACCCTAGTTTGGCCTTAAGGAGGTGTTTTTGATTAAAAGTGCACCATGGGCTTAGGGTGGCCACCTCCCCTCAACAGAGGCTGAGGTTTTGTACACTGACTTAGTATGACCAATGTCACACTATTAAGGAAAATGAGGTGATTTAGGCTTGATTTACCATGGCGTTCAACCTCAAACCCTAAGGAAGGACTTTTGGGGGTTGTGAAGGACATGGGGGCTAATGCCTTTGTATGACCTTGGAAACTCAGTAGACTTGAAGGTAGTGTAACCTAAGTTCTCTGGAAGGAATCTTATAGGACTTGGAGGAAGGTAGACATCTCAAAACCCAAACCCTAGTTTTAGGGTAGAAGCACAATTTTGTAAATTCAGCCACTAAACCTTATTTAAAGTTTGTGGAACTTGGGTAGAGTAAGTTTTAGACCATCTAGAACCCCTAGTAATTTTATTAGAATTTTATGGATTATATTTCTAGTACTTTATTTGTTAAATATCAATAGGCCCAAAATGGTGTTTTAATTAATTTGATTATTCTGTTCATTTGAAATAGATGAAACTTGGTCAGTAGATGATCTAGGTCTAAGTGAATATCCTTGAATTTTATTACAATTTTTAATAGATGATATTTAGTACTTCCTTCACTAGTTTCAAAAAGGGGCTTTGGTGGTATAAAATTATTTATAGATGATATATCTGTTGCAAAATCATGACACTTAGGTACTGATGATTTCAGGCCAAAATATGCTTGTAGGAATTTATTCATAAGTTTTAGAGGGATTATTACAGTACGTTCTTTACAAGTCCATAATATGGAGATTTTTGATAATTAATTTATTCAGAGATTAATATTTACTGAAAAATTATGAAACTTGGCCAATGCTACCTTTAAGGTTGTATCTGCATAATATAATTAATTTATAATTTTTTGATGGATATTTTCTGTACTTGATTCATAAACAACGGAAGATAGTAAATATTGCTAAAATAGTTTTAGTTCCCTTTTGATGATAGAAAAATTGTGATACTTTGGATTTACCATATTGAGATAACCTAATATTTATCATAATTTTGTTAGGCATCTTGCATGAGTACTTAGGGTAGTTTATGTTCAAACTGGTAGCCTTTGGAAGCTTTAAGGAAATTAATTAAATGCCAGATAAATTAGGAAGATTACAATTTCCTGGATTTAGTCTATTTGTGTCATGATAAGTCTCCAGTAAATAAGATAGGACATTTGGATGAGTATTTGGATTATCTCCTGTCCGGTCCGACATATAACCTAGGATGTTCTGCATTTGGCAAGATGGGTAAATTGCAATAAGATACGATGGAACATGGTGTAGGAGTTAGTCATTTTGGATAGATGTGGATGAGTTCACCATAGAAGGATAGGAAGAGTGGTGAGAAATTGGTTTGGCTAGAGTTTAGAGGCGCTCGGGTTCGACGAAAGATCATCTTTTCCGAGGTGAGGTAGAGTCAAATCACCCTAGTATTAGCCTATTGTAATATGAGAGGGTAATGGGTAAGGGAATCAAACAATAATAATAATAAGTATCTTGCGAAAGGGAATGCTGGGCGTAAACCCAACATAGTTCCTAGTGCCCCTTGAGAGCCCTTCACAGGGAATACCGGGGGCAGTCCTGGGTTAACGTAAATTGTATCAACAAGCTGAAAAGAGTAACTTAGTAATTAGGGTTGCACATTTCACGAACACAGATAGCACAAGAAGATAGTTGGGAGCTTCGGCTTGTATAGTTAAGAAACAGACGTTTTGGTCCGGGGAGTTTCGACTCGATTGTTTGAGACGGACATTTTAGTCCGGAGAGCTTCAGCTCGGTTTTTGGATACGTTAAATTTGCATGTGCATAAAAGGAAAGAAAATTAAGGTGGTGGGTCTTCGGTATTGGAGGGTCGATGCACCGACGCCAATATGCTGACTTGGCAAGTGTGTCTAGCACTTCGCCAACAAAAGTTCGGTGCGCCAGCCGGCAAAAGTGTTGAGTACATTGGAATATATATACCAGATTTGAAGAAGCCTCACCCTACTCAATGATATACATCAAGGTGTATTTGATGTGCTTTGAGTTCATGTGTGCAGGTTAAGTAATTGCAGGGAAAGCATAAAAGTTTCTAAGTCTATGTGTCGACACCCAGAATAAAAGCGTCGACACTTAAGAAGGCTTGTGTCGACACCTAGAGAAGTTGTGTCGACACTTGGAGTAATTGTGTCGACACCAGGAAGGCAGAGTCGACACCAGAAGAAAAGTGTCGGCACATACAGGTTGTGTCGACACACAGTGAAGTATTGTCAACATTATCTGTGTCGACACTTAGAGGCAGTGTCGACACCCAGAGAAACTTTGTCGACAGCAAAAGTGTCGACACTAGGAGGCTGTGTCGACACTAGGAAGATGTGTCGACACTCAGCAAACTTCAACAAAGTTCAAGTACATGTGTCGACACAAGGTGATGTGTCGACACTCAGCAAAGTTTCAACACAAAAGGCATGTGTCGACACAAAGAAGAGTGTCGACACTTAGCAAGTTTCAACACAAGAAGATGTGTCGACACAAAGGAGTTGTGTCGACACTTAACAGAATTCAGCTAAGTATTAAAGAAGAAGGCTTGTGTCGACACACAGAATCAGTGTCGACACATTCAGAAGAAGCAGTGTCGAGAAGCTGTTACAACAACACAAGGAGTTGTGTCGACACCAACAAGGCTAGTGTCGACACTTAGTCTACTTGTGTCGACACTTAGTCTATTTGTGTCGACACATAAAGACTATCTGTCTCGACACTTTCAGACAGTGATAGAGATTTCAAGAAGTGACTGGATGACTTGATAGCTGTCATTTCAACCGGTCAACTGCAACTGTCAGAGCCATCAGAAAGTTGTTAGAAACCGGATCAGCCGGTTACATTGGAGAAAGCTTATTTAAAGACCATTCTCCTTCAACAGAAATTAGAATCAATTAATGAATTGAAAAGACAACACAACAAGAAGAAGACCTTCAAGAGAAGATCTAAGAAGTTGGAGAGAGAGAACTCCTTCTAAGAAGAGCTGCCGTTGAACCAGTCTGCTAAGTAAGATTCAGATTGAAATCAGAATCTCAAGACAGCAGTTGATTGAAGATCATCTGCATAGAGATACAACTCTACTGTGTTCTAATTCAAGAAGTTTTGAAGAAAGCCAAGGGAGGTTGATCTCTGCCAAGTTCTTCCAAGAACTCATCAAGAAACTAGTCAACTCATCTCTCTCTTTCAGAGTTGTGGTTATATACTTTGTAAACTCTATTTTCTGTAGGATCCTAAGGGATCTGAGCTGTAAGCCTATTTTATAAAGGCTGAGTGTAGGAGACAGTGTGCTCTGAGTGTAGGTCTTATTGAAGTCTGAGGTAGGGCCTAGTGCCTGAGTTGTAGGAGACTTTGTTCTCTGAGTGTAAGTCTTGGTGATGACTGAGTGGTAGGCTTTTGTGCCTGAGTTGTAGGAGTCGGATCACTCTGAGTTGTAGGAACCTGTTTGGGGTTCTGAGTTGTAAGATCTGAGGATCTGAGAAGAAGTGGAGAAGTTAGGCCGAATCTAGTACACTACTAGATAGGCGAAGGGGGAAAGTGGATGTACCCAGACCTTGGGGAACCACTATAAAATCTGTGTGTACTCTGTGTGTGATTAATTCTGTGAGTGCTGTAAATTCTGTGCTGAATTGCTGTAAAGAATTACAAATACAGGTCTTATTATTCAGTGTTTCTGCCTGTAATTTTAAAAAAGATTAAGTTCACCTATTCACCCCCCCTCTAGATGATTAGGTACTATTTCTTTCAAGTGGTATCAGAGCGAGGTTACTCAAAAAGGACATAACAGTCTGAGTAAAGATCCTGTAGGCAGAATCAAAATAATCAAGAATCAAGAAAATGGGGTCTATTGAGAATCACAAAGAGCTAGGATCCATGAAATTGCCAATCTACAGAAAAGAGATTTTTGGCATATGGAAAGAGAGAGTTAGACTCTTTATGGAAGCATTTGACCCAAGAATATACATCACAGTCAAAGAAGGGCCATATGTGCCAATGAAGATCTCCATTCTAGATGCAAATCAAAAAACTCCTAAGGACTATTCAGAAATGACTAAAGATGAAATAATTCTGGCCACTATGGACAAAAGGGCCTAGAATATTATTATAAGTGCAATTGATGATGCCACATTTCAGAACCTAATATATTATAAAACCTCAAAAGAAATGTGGGACACACTAATAGTTTACATGGAGGGATCAGAAGAGGTAAGACAAGACAGGAAGTCTTTGTTAAATCAGGAGTATGAAAGCTTCAAACAAGGAAAGTCTGATAACATTACTGAATGTTACAAGAAATTCTATAGGATAGTCAATGAATTGATGTCATATGGAAGAGAATTCAGCAATTATGAGCTGAATGATAAGTTTTTAAGATCCCTGACTAAGGACTGGGATACTAAGATTTGTGCCATTAGGGAAATGGCCAAATTAGCTGATATATCTCCTCCAACCTTGTTTGGAAAACTGCTATCTTATGAAATGCAGTTAATGGTTAGAAAGGAGGAAGAGAAGACTACTAGAGTGGAGCACAAGGAAAGAGCTGTGGCCTTCAAGAGTGAAGCCACTAGGAAGTATAGAAGCAAGTCTCCATCTCCACCACAAATGGTTGCTGATACTGCTTCAGAAAATTCAGAGAACCAGAACTCAGACAGCAGTGAAATTGATGAGGATTTTGCTGCCTTTACAAGGCAGTTTCAAAAGTTTCTGAAGAAGAAGTAGTGGAGGTCTAAGCCATCCACTTCACAGACAAAAGATGACTATTATCAGAACAGTAAGTCATCAAGGAATGACAGAAGAAAGTCCAAGCCAAATAAAACTACATCCTCAAAGATAGTATGCTATTGTTGCAATAGACAAGGACATATAGTAGCTGACTGTCCAGAAAAGAGGAAGAAGTCAACTGACAAGAAGAAGACTCAGTTTAAGGGCAAAAAGGAAAGGTCCTTTGTTGCCAAGAAGGATAAGAGTTTGACTGATCAGTCATCTTCAGAAACAGATTCAGAAGCTGAAGCCTATATTGGACTGTTTGCTGAAGAGGAGGAAGATGAGTTCATGCAGTTAATGAACTCAATTTATGAGCATGAGGACAATCAGTGTAAAGGTCTGATGGCCTTATCTGAAGGAGACAAAATCCAGGATCAGCCTGGACCAAGTAAGGTACTAAGTTGTTCTTCAAGTTCAATTTCTAGTACTGAGTCAGAATCAGATACATCTACATCAAGTGATGTGCATGGGTCTGAATCTGAAGGAGATATTCATCAGTTAATTGATGAATATAGGGACTTGTTGCAGGCCTTGAAGAGAAGCAAATCCTTGGCCAAAACTCAGGCAAAGGAGATTGCTTGTCTTAAATTGGCTGCTGCTAATTCAGACAAGTTGCTTGATCAGAAACTAAATGAAATAGCTAGGCTGAAGAACATTACTGTTATTCAGATGGGTACTATTATATTTAAGAATGATCAAATTAGGAATCTGGAGGTTAGACTTCAGAAGGAGAGGGATATTGTGGCTAGCTTTTCTAAACCCAAATCTGTTTTACCCTTGATAGATGAGTTTGTACCTCATAAGGGTAAGGCTGGATTAGGATTTACAAAACCTGCCTGGACTGCTAGGTCCAAGTCTAAGGGCAAAGCCCCAGCACTAAACAAAAAGCCTGCTGTAGAGACTTCAGCCAGGGTTGTACCAAAACAAAGGTACAATAGGTTTGAGTGCTGGTGTTGTGGCAAGATATGTCACTTTGCCATAGACTGTTGGCACAATTCAAGTGTCAAGGAGAGTAGCAAACTACCTGTTAGAAGAGCTACAGGTAGTTTTGTTAAAAGTCAAACTAACCTGCACCAAGGACCCAAGAATTATTTGGGTTCTAAGGTTAAGTAATCTGTTTTGCAGGTGAGTCCAAGTGGCCATGCCCCTATATGGTACTTGGATAGTGGATGTTCCAGGAACATGACTGGAACTAGGGGTTTGCTGAAGGATTACACATCAATCAAATATGGGCCTAAAGTTACCTTTGGTGGTTCAGAAAAAGGAATCATCAAAGGCTTTGGTAACATTTCCAGTAACCAAATTACAATTACTCAAGTGGATTATGTAAAGGGTTTGAAACATAACCTCATTAGCATAAGTCAGCTAAATGATTTAGGATATGACATCTCATTTGTCAAGGATGGTTGTCATATCAAAAGGTCAAGTGATCAAAAGATCATTCTGACAGGATATAGGAAGAGAAATGTCTATTGTCTAGACATTATGTGTGAGAACATTGTTTCTCCTATTTATCTTGTAGCTAATGAGAAAGTCTCACATTGTGTTAAATGGCACAAGAGGCTGACTCATCTTAACTATAAGACAATTGGCCAACTCTTTAGCAAAGATTTAGTGAGGAATGGTGCTCAGGTTAAGTGTATAAAGGTTGTGATATGCTCAGCTTGTCAAAAGGGCAAGTAGACCAAATCCACCTTTCATAGCCTTGAGAACAAAGATGCTGTGAGGTGTCTATACCTCTTGTATATGGATCTTTTTGGTCCTATGCTAGTTCACAGCCTACGTAGGAAGGTCTATACATTTGTGGTAGTTGATGACTACTCAAGGTATACCTGGGTGTTCTTCCTAAGGCAAAAATCTGAAACACCAAGTATCTTATATAGTTTTGTTAAACAAATTCAGAATGAATTGGACAGTTCAGTGGTCAAAATCAGAAGTGACCATGGTACTGAATTTTAGTCTGAAAGTATGACAAAACTGTGTGAAGAGTTTGGAATTTTTCAGGAATTTTCCTCACCAAGAACACCTCAGAAAAATGTTATTGCTGAAAGGAAAAATAGAACCTTGATAGAGGCTGGTAGAACCCTATTGAGTGACACTTCCCTCCCAGAATATTTCAGGGCTGAGGCAGTTAATACTGCATGTCATGTAATCAATAGGGCTACTATCACCAAGAGCCACAAGAAGACCCCCTATGAGATTGTGAAGGGCAGAAAACCAAATCTATCATATTTCAGGATCTTTGGTTGCAAGTGTTATATCCTTAACAATGGTAAGTCTTCTCTAACCAAGTTTGCTGCCAAATCCCAAGAGGAGATCTTTGTTGGGTACAACAATAATAGTAAGGCTTATAGAGTCTACAACTTGACTACTCAAGTTATAGAAGAGTCAGTACATGTAGTTTTTGATGAAGCAAGGCTCATTAACAATGAATTGCCTAGAAGTGTTTGCAGCTCTACAGGTGTAACTGAGAGAATGGAGAAGCTTACCTTAACATAAGGTTCTTCTGCAAGTTAGCAAGTGGAAGATGGTGGCTGCTGTCCAGGGGGAGTACAAGATACTCCTGAAGCTGAAGAGGATCAAGAAGTACAGCTAGATGAAGAGAATGAAGGTGTACAACCTGAAGACAGGCTGCCTCCTGCAAATAGGCATTTAAAAGATCATCCAGCCAATCAAATTATTGGAGATCTCAGACAAGGGGTACAAACAAGGAGCAGGAATCTAAGTTCAGTTCTCTACTCTAGCTTTCTATCCCAAGTAGAGCCAAAGAAATTTGAAGAAGCAATCCTAGACCCTCATTGGATTGAGGCCATGCAAGAGAAGCTGAACCAGTTCAAAAGATGCAAGGTCTGGGAGCTAGTTCCTAAACCAAAGGACCACAACATTATTGGAACTAAGCGGATCTTTAGGAATAAGTTGGATGAGAATGGAATTATTATAAAGAATAAAGCTAGACTGGTTGCAAAAGGATATAGGCAGGAAGAAGATATTGATTTTGATCAAACCTTTGCTCCAGTAGCAAGACTAGAAGCAATAAGGATGTTCCTTGCCTATGCAACATATCAAGAATTTAAGGTATATCAAATGGATGTTGAGTCAGCTTTTCTGAATGGAAACCTGAAGGAAGAAGTCTATGTAGAGCAGCCATCAGGTTTTGTAGATTCTCTTAAACCTGATTATGTATATAGACTTAGGAAGGCTTTGTATGTGTTAAACAAGCTCTTAGGGCTTGGTATGAAACCCTGTCTAGTTTCCTCATTGAGAACAAATTCTCAAGGGGGAAAATAGACAAGACTCTATTCCTTAGGGAATCCAGAGGCAAGATTATCTTAGTCCAGATATATGTAGATGACATCATATTTGAGTCTACAGAAAGTAGTCTTTGCAGAAAGTTTGCAAAACTCATGCAAGAATAATTTGAAATGAGCAGTATGGAGGAACTTAAGTTCTTCTTAGGTCTCCAAGTTAGACAGACTGAAGATGGATTATTCATATGCTAGTCTAAGTTCACCCTAGAAGTGATAAGGAAGTGTGATATAGAATCATCCACTACCATGAAAACTCTTATGGGGTCAACTATGTCTCTAAGCAAAGTTGATGCAGGGAAACCTGTAGATGAAACTTTGTATAGAGGGATAGTTGGCTCCCTACTATATTTGACTGCTAGAAGACCAGATATCATGTATGCTACATGTGTCTGTGCTAGGTACCAAGCTTGCCCTAAAGAATCTCATTTGACAACAGTCAAAAGAATTTCGAGATATCTTAAGGGCACTCCTTATCGAGGCCTTTGGTACCTTAGGAATGGAGATTTTGAACTGACAGGTTATTCAGATGTAGATTTTGCAGGCTGCAAGGAAGATAGAAAAAATACCACAGGAACCTGTCAATTTCTAGGTGGAAGGCTGGTGTCATGGAGTAGCAAGAAACAAACAAGTGTGGCTATCTCCACAGCAGAATCAGAGTATGTGGCTGTAGGAAGTTGCTGTGCTCAACTTCTATGGATTCAACATCAGCTAGAAGATTATGGTATTCAAGTAAGTAGGACACCTTTATTTTATGATTATACTAGTGCCATTTCTATTGCAAATAATCCTGTCTCCCATAGTTGGACTAAACACATAGAAATAAAATACCATTTTTTAAGAGAACATGTTGAAAAAGAAGATATTTCTCTAGAGTATGTTAAGACAGATAATCAGTTAGCTGATATATTTACTAAGCCCTTAGATGAAACTAAATTCAATAAATTTAAAATTGAATTAGGAATGATAAACTTAGAATAGTTTACAAAAATTGGCTAAGTAAAATAGTGTCGACACACAGAGTTGTTTGTGTCGACACATAGAAGTGTTGTCGACATTTCAGAGAAATGGTGTCGACACATCTAGGAAATCTGTATCGACACTTCAGAGATTTAGTGTCGACACATTCAGTGTAGGTGTCGACACATCCAAGGTGGTGTCGACACTTAGGCTTTACACAGAATTAGTCTAGTAGAGTCTCGACTAAGTGTCGAGCTGAGATGTATAAGTGTCGACATATATATTCTGTCGACTATATTTGTGTCGACACATAGTTGTCGAGACATTATAAGTAAGTGTCGACACTTTTCAACAGTATCGACACAATTCAAGTATGTTAACGCGCCTTTTCACCTTCAATTTTAGAAAGGTATAAATAGGTTTTCCCCATTGTTTGTCGACACGCTCACCTTAGTTTCGAGACCAAACTTGTGTGTCGACATCTCTCTTCTCTCAATTCAAAATTTCTTCAAACCCTAATGGCGCCCAAGCTAGAAGAGAACATTAATGAAGGATATGAGCTCGTGCGACACGCCTTTGATGACGCGCAACCTGAAATCAAAGGTGTGGTAACCCTAATTGCCGAGACTGGACTAGAGTATCTTGTATCAGAACCAATCAAGATCTGGAAGAAGGAGGTCCTTGAATTCTTGTGTGCAGCTACTCTTGATGACTCAGGACTCAAGATTAAGTCCAGAGTTTATGGGACAAAAGTCAAGGTCACACAGAAAAGTCTAAGAAAGGTACTTCAACTACCAAGAACAAAAGAGGAAGAAGATGTATCTGCTTCTAAGACTAGAGAGGCATTGAAATGGAGTGGATTAGACTCAAACCTGAAAATTGGATCAGTTTTTAATAGAAAAGGGATGAACATACAAGGAAAGTTTCTATCTGAAATAGTAGGAAAAGTAATACTGAGCAAGCCTGGTGGGCATGATCGAATCTCTGCTCACATGTTCAGTCTAATGACAAGGATAATATTCAAACTTAATACTGATTGGTCTGCAGTCATGTTTGATAAGATAAAAGAGAGCCTGAAGAAACCCAATCTGGGAAGAATTCTGAGTCTATACTTAGCGGGAAGTATTCCTGAAGTGATGAACCAAGCTGCAGGTTCAAAAATAAATCACATGAGGAGAATGGATGTAAGGATTATCTCTAGGTGGGAAAGAGTGTTGACAAAAGAGATGCCAACTCCAAAAAATGAACCACCTCAGAAGAAGAAGAAGAAGAAGACAGCCATTGTGGCTCAAGAATCCTCAAGTAGCTCAGAAGAACAAGTGGTTATCAGTTCTGATGATGGAGAAGATGAAAATGCTGTACAATCACCAGCAAGACAAGGAGATGCTCAGAGGCAGGGGGAGTTACCCTCAGCTAACCTAATTCACCTGGATCCACTCCAGGGGGAGCCTCTACATATGTATGAGCCAACTCCATTAGAGAGCGAAAGGACTACCCAAACCATTCTAGAGGTAATTACTGAAGTTAATGAATTAAATTTCCCAATTGAGGATGAAGTTTTGTCTGAATCATTACTTGATGTTGATCAGCAAACACAGATACAACCTCAACCACAAGATGTTGTCATGGAGGACACATCTGTTGCTGATAAAGTATACTCAGTTGCTCCAGAAATAAGAGATTCTCCTGTACAATCTCAGCATGAGTTTACTTTAGAAGAGCTGTTCCCTGATCTTGTACAGACAGATCTTGAGAGAGAAATAGCAGCTGTTGAGGGGGAGAAAGTCAATATTGAGGGGGAGCATGTAGAGGAGACTGCTAGACAAGAGCCTGAGGAGCAAAGGAATGCTGAAGAGCTACCAAGGACTGAGAAGGATTTACCTCCTAGTCCTAAGGATAGAGTAGATATTGCTAGTACTTCTGCTTCAGAGGATGAAGAGGCTGCTAGAGCCAAGAAAAGGAAGTTCCAGGTCTTCAAGAGAAGAAGCCAGAACTACAAGAAAGCACCGCAGACAATTGCTCCACAGCCTGCCCCATCTACTGATTATAGTTCATTGATGGTGGCTTTGTAGATCAAGCTAGATGAGCAAAGGAAGGCTTTACAAACTTATATGGATGAAGGCCATAAATCACTTCAATTTGATCTAGCTCAAGACAGAAAGTCCATAAGATTTGAAGTGAATCAAAATAAGAAGGAAATGACTAATTGTTTCCATAAAGGAGGCAATGCAGTGGTCTATCTGGCTACACATCAAGAGAATCTCAAGAAACAGATTGATGATCTGGCAGTCAAACAAGGCTATGTCCTGGAAAACTAGATAAGGATGAATGATAATCTCACTGCTTCACATAATGCCATTGTAACTGAAATGAAAAATATAACAACTGCACAGCCTGCAGTAAGTGCCACTACCAAAGAAGAATTTGATAAGAAATTACAAGAGAGTCTCACTGCTGTGAAAACTTCCACTGAAGATTCTCAGAAGGCAATTACTGACAAGCTACAAAGGTTAAAACCTTTTTATAAGGATGGAGTTAATTATTTGAATGCTCAAATCAGATTCCAGAAAGATGATCTTAGGGATCACATAGAGAGAGAAGTCATAAAGGGGGAGAGGATATTAGTCAAAGCTGGCTCTAATCATGCAAAATGGATTTCAAACTCCATCAGAGCCACCCTTGGATATCCACCTTTATGTGATGATGACAATGTGACAGAGTCTGGAATAAATCCTGCATACTTTGGAGGAGAGCAAGCTGAAGTGGCTCAAGTGATATATTCTCCTGCAGATTTTGACATAATACATCAGGAGGTACAGTCTATGTATAGTCCTCCTGAGGGTAATCAGAATATTATTCTTGAGAAGATAGTCCAGCCCGTGCCAGAGGCAATCTTAAAAAAGCAAGAGGCATTTCTAAAAGAACAAGAGGCCCAATTATCTAAGAAAAGGTTCAGAGAACAAGCTGAACTAAGGCCAGATTTTGAACAATGGAGCCCCACATCCAGGAATATCATATTGACTGCTTGGAAGGCTGCTAAGGACAATATTCTGGATAAAGGCAAATGGTATTCTGAACAGGAGTGGAGAAAACATGAGAATATGCAAGAAGTTATGACTAAACTGAGAAAACTACCTCCTAATACATAGGAGCCTAGCAAGTATTTCCCTAAGCCATATCACTATTTTGAGAGGCAAAAGATAAAGGCTGAAGAACAAAAAAAGAAAGTTCTTAAAGGGAAGAAGCCTGCTGATGACAATGAAGCTCCTGTTCAAGCAAAGATTCAATCTGGAAAGGGCATTGTTATCAAGGAGCCTGCGCAGCCATAGGATAAAATTTTCTTAAGTTTACAACTTGTAATCATTTGCATGAAAATCTATGTAAACTTTTGATTAATGAAAATGTTTGAAGTTGTAAGAACAATGTTATATGTTCAATCTATTACATTATTGTTCTGAGATAATTGTTTATACATGTTCTGTTTATACATGTTTAGTTCTTACCTTGTCATTTAATATTGTTATACATCATATTGAGTATTTGTTATGTATGGTGTATATCATTGACTAAGGGTTATGACTTCTCCAAATAGGGGGAGATTGTTGGGTACATTGGAATATATGTACCAGATTTCAAGAAGCCTCACCCTACTCAATGATATACATCAAGGTGTATTTGATGTGCTTTGAGTTTATGTGTGCATGTTAAGTAATTGCAGGGAAAACATAAAAGTTTCTAAGTCCATATGTCGACACCCAGAAGAAAAGTGTCGACACTTAAGAAGGCTTGTGTCGACACCTAGAGAAGCTGTGTCGACACTTGGAGTAATTGTGTTGACACCAAGAAGGCAGAGTCGACACCAGAAGAAAAGTGTCGACACATACAGGTTGTGTCGACACACAGTGAAGTATTGTCAACATTATCTGTGTCGACACTTAGAGGCAGTGTCGACACCTAGATAAACTTTGTCGACAGCAAAAGTGTCGACACTAGCAAGCTGTATCGACACTCAGCAAACTTCAACAAAGTTCAAGTACATGTGTCGACACTAGGAAGATGTGTCGACACTCAGCAAACTTCAACAAAGTTCAAGTACATGTGTCGATACAAGGAGATGTGTCGACACTCAGCAAAGTTTAAACACAGAAGGCATGTGTCGACACAAAGAAGATGTGTCGACACTTAGCAAGTTTCAACACAAGAAGATGTGTCGACACAATGAAGTTGTGTCGATACTTAGCAGAATTCAGCTAAGTATTAAAGAAGAAAGCTTGTGTCGACACACAGAATCAGTGTCGACACATTCAGAAGAAGCAATGTCGAGAAGCTGTTACAACAACACAATGAGTTGTGTCGACACCAACAAGGCTAGTGTCGACACTTAGTCTACTTGTGTCGACACTTAGTCTATTTGTGTCGACACATAAAGACTATCTGTCTTGACACTTTCAGACAGTGGCAGAGATTTCAAGAAGTGACTGGATGACTTGACAGCTGACATTTCAACCGGTCAACTGCAACTGTCAGAGCCATCAGAAAGTTGTTAGAAACCGGATCAGCCGGTTACCTTGGAGAAAGCTTATTTAAAGGCCTTTCTCCTTCAACAGAAATGAGAATCAATTAATGAATTGAAAAGACAACACAACAAGAAGAAGACCTTCAAGAGAAGATCTAAGAAGTTGGAGAGAGAGAGAGCTCCTTCTAAGAAGAGCAGCCGTTGAACCGGGCTGCTAAGTAAGATTAAGATTGAAATCAGAATCTCAAGACAGTAGTTGATTGAAGATCATCTGCATAGAGATACAACCCTACTGTGTTATAATTCAAGAAGCTTTGAAGAAAGCCAAGGGAGGTTGATCTCTGCCAAGTTATTCCAAGAACTCATCAAGAAACCAGTCAACTCATCTCTCTCTTTCAGAGTTGTGGTTATATACTTTGTAAACTCTATTTTCTGTAGGATCCTAAGGGATCTGAGCTGTAAGCCTATTTTATAAAGGCTGAGTGTAGGAGACAGTGTGCTCTGAGTGTAGGTCTTGTTGAAGACTGAGGTAGAGCCTAGTGCTTGAGTTGTAGAAGACTTTGTTCTCTGAGTGTAAGTCTTGGTGAAGACTGAGTGGTAGGGCTTTTGTGCCTGAGTTGTAGGAGTCGGATCACTCTGAGTTGTAGGAACCTGTTTGGGGTTCTGAGTTGTAAGATCCGAGGATCTAAGAAGAAGTGGAGAAGTTAGGCCGAATCTAGTACACTACTAGATAGGCGAACGGGGAAAGTGGATGTACCCAGACCTTGGGGAACCACTATAAAATCTATGTGTACTCTGTGTGTGATTAATTCTGTGATTGCTGTAAATTTTGTGCTGAATTGCTGTAAAGAATTGCAAATACAGGTCTTATTATTCAGTGTTTCTGCCTGTAATTTTAAAAAAGATTAAGTTCACCTATTCACCCCCCCCCCTCTAGGTGATTAGGTACTATTTCTTTCAAAGAGTACGCAGGAGCTCCACTTTGTGCACCAGCGTTGAGGAGTACGATAGGTATGACTAGTAGTGCTTTACTAGTTTAGAGGTGGGCGAGGCCCAACCCACCGCTTCCGTCTGCCACTACGGAGGTATCCTGTGAGGTTATGTCTCCAAAAAGGGGGAACTAAAGGTCTGTGTGCACATAGTCGGGTATGTCTGTTGCATTTTCATAATCCATCATACCCAATTGCATGTCATAGAATAATCGATTTATTCAACCCCTGACACCTAAGGTATAAGTGGAATGGGATGCTTATACATTAGGACTTGCAAAACGACCCCTTGGTCTATAAGCTTGTGGACAAGTTTATAAATTAAGGTCAATTTTGATATATATTTACTGTTGTTTGATAACCGACACCCCGACGTATAAATTGGTATGAGACTTTTTATACGATGGGAGCCTTGCAGAAGACCCCTTGGCCTATATGTTCTCACATAAGTGAAGGTTACTTTTCATAATTCATCTTATTATCAATATCTATTATAAAATTGCTAGTATAGGTCCGCTGCCATCTGTTTTTAATTATTCTCCACCTTCAAGTCCTCCCCTTTCTTCCTCTCCGCTCGATTCCTAGGAGCCATGGGGGAAGGGGTGGGGGATGATAGGGCTTAGTCTTTTAGACTAACGGTTTTCGAACCGCATCATTTTGGGGAATCGTGGAGCCCAGCACGGGGGAGCAGCCCTAGAGACCGGTGCGCTTGGAGATGGGGCAGTCTAGCTCCGGAGTTCATACAGCCGGGATGAAAGATATTGTACCTAATCACCTAGAGGGGGGGGGGGTGAATAGGTGACTAAAATCTTTTTAACTTTTTAGGCAGAATTCAGATTATAACACAGAATTATATCTACTTTTGCAACAGCAATCATCCAGCAATCACATCAAAACACATGCACACAGTGAACACCCAAGTTTATAGTGGTTCCCCAAGGTTTGGGTATATCCACTTTCCCCCTTCGCCTATCTAGTAGTGTACTAGATTCGGCCAAACTCCTCCACTATCTCAGATCCTCAGATCTTACACTCAAAACCCCAAAATAGGTTCTTACACCTCAGGCCCAAGGCCCTACAACTCAGCTTCTTCACAAATCCTACACTCAGCTTCTTCACAAAGCCTACACTCAGCCACCAAGGCCTACACTCAGCCACAACAGGCCTACACTCAGAGATACAAATCTCCTACACTCAGGCACACAGACCCTACACTCAGCCTTTATAATTACAGTCTTACAAAACTCAGATCCCTAAGGATCCTACAAGATAATATGAATATAAAATGTAAACCCTACAACTCAGAGAAAAGCGAGAAGAGTTGTGAGTTTCTTGATGAGTTCTTGGAAGAACTCAGCTGAGATCAACCTGACTTGGCTTTCTTCAAAGCTTCTTGAATGTAGAACACAATAAGATTGATCTCCTCTGCAGTTGATCCTTGATCTCTGCTACTTAAGATTCAGAACAAAATCTGAACCCTTCTTCTCAGCCTGGTTCCAACAGCTGTCTTCTTGGATGGAGCTCTCTCTCTCCAACTTCTTAGATCTTCACTTGATTCTTCAAGGAATAGCTAGATCTTCTTATTATCACTTGAACAACAATTAATCATCTGTTTCTGTAGACAGTATAAGCCTATATATGGGCCTTCTTCATGGTAACCGGCTGGTCCGGTTCATAACTGATTTCTGATAACTCTGACAGGTGTAGTAGACCGGATGGAATGGAAGCTGTCAAGTCATCCAGTCAGTTCTTGAAAATTCTGTAACTGTCTGAAAGTGTCGAGACTGTCTGTCTTTAAGTGTCGACACTTATAGACTAAGTGTCGACACAAGTTGACTAAGTGTCGACACTAGCCTTGAAGGTGTCGACATAACTCCTTGTGTTGTAGAATTCACTTCTCGACACAGCTTCTTCTTCATGTGTCGACACTGATATTGAGTGTCGACACCACACTTTGTTCTTCAGTATATTACTGAATTATTGTAAGTGTCGACACAACTCCTTTGTGTCGACATATCTTCATGTGTTGAACTTGTTCAGTGTCGATATTTCTTCTTGGTGTCGACACTTGTCTTCTGTGTTGATACTTGTTGAGTGTCAACACAGCTCCTTGTGTCGACACATTCTTCTTCTGTTGAGACTCTGGCTGAGTGTCGACACTTGTACTTAGAATTTTGCTGAACTTTGCTAAGTGACGAGTCTTCTGTTGAGTGTCGACACATTCTTTCTTGTGTCGACACTTTCTTCAAGTGTTGACTCTTCTGCTGAGTGTCGACACATTCTTTCTTGTGTCGACACTTTCTTCAAGTGTTGACTCTTCTGCTGAGTGTCGACACATTCCTCTTGGTGTCGACACTTATACTTAGACTCTGCTGACTTTTGCTGAGTATCGATACAGCCTCCAAGTGTCGACACTTTTTGATGTAGACACAGTTTCACTGGGTGTCGACACAACTGCTAAGTGTCGACACTTCTTCATTGGACTTCTCTTCATTGAGTGTCGACACAGCTCCTTGTGTCGACACTTTCTGTCTGGTGTCGACTCTGCATCCCTGGTGTCGACACAAGTACTCCAAGTGTCGACACTGCTTGCCTGGGTGTCGACACAAGTCTTCTTAAGTGTCGACACTTTCCCTCTACGTGTCGACACATGGACTTAGAAACTTTTTCATCTTCCCTGTAAATACTTAACCTGCACAAGTAAACTCAACATACATCAAATACATCTTGATGTATATCATTGAGTAGGGTGAGGCTTCTTCAAATCAGGTACATTAGAACCAATGTACCCAACAATCTCCCCCTATTTGGAGAAGTCATAACCCTTAGTCAATGATATACACCATACAGAATAAAATCATAGCATGATGTAAAGCAGGATTATATAACAGGGCAAACTTAAACATGTATTAATCAAAGCATATAAACACAAATATCATCTCAGAACAATTATGAAATAGATTTATAACACATCACATTGTTCTAACACTTTGTCATATTCATCATTCAAAAATTTACAGTGTGTTTTAAAATCAGCATATTACAACTGTAAACTTAAGATAAATCTATTCTAATTCTGATCAGTCTCCTTAATCACAATTCCTTTTCCTGATTGTACTTTGGCTTGAACAGGGGCTTCAGCAACTTCAGTATCAGCAGGCTTCTTGCCTTTCAGATCCTTTTTCTTTTGCTCTTCAACTTTAATCTTTTGCCTCTCAAAATAATGATAAGACTTGGGAAAGTACTTGCTAGGCTCCTGAGCAGTAGGAGGTAGCTTTCCCATCTTGGCCTTTCTTCTATATTGCACTATGGCTTCTTGCCTTGTCTCATGCTTCCTCCATTCTAGTTCAGAAAACCATTTGTTTCTGTCTTGTATATTATCTTTGGCAGCTTTCCATGCAGATAAGATAATGTTTCTTGAAGTGGGGCTCCACTGCTCAAAGTCAGGTCTTAGTTCAGCTTGCTCTATGAACCTTTTCTTAGACAATCTAGCTTCCTGTTCTTTCAGCAAAGCTTCTTGCATAGCCTCAGATACTGGCTGAACCACCTTCTCTATGATGACATTGTCCTTGAATAGTCATCAACCAATATCAGCATGAACCTGCTACCTCCAAGACTGGTGGTGACGGTCAGTCCAACCAGAGCACAATGGACAACCTCCAAAGGTGCTTTACATCTGGATTGTGCCTTATCAACCATGAAGCGATAAGCTTCACTTTGCTGATATCCCGCACACCCCTGACCATTGTCATAGGATGAAAATCTAGGCAAGCCTCTTACGAGTCTTCATTCTGCCATTGCTTTCAGCTTGTCCATCCCTACATGCCCCAGTCTTTCATGCCAGATAGCTGCACTATCACAGGACTTCATCCGATCAACACCAGAACTTGTTGAAGACCCAACAAGGTTCTTCTCCTTGCCTCCAACATGAGCTACATTCGCCGAGAGCAAGACAACCTTGCACTCTTTTCTGAGATAACCATGCTGCTTGCATTTATAGCAGCTTGGTCCTTCCTCCCTCTTCCCATCATGTGTAACGGCCTCCCCAGCCCACGGCTCGTAAGGACGGCCACCGGCAACCCTAGCACCACACTCGAAAGGGTTCAGCCTAACCAGGTCTGCAGACCATGCATCCCAACCCATCTCCGCGCCTATTTATCAGCAGCGGTGGGTTGTTGCCACGAGGGATCGAACCCAGGACCTTGATAAGAGAGCTTTACACCACTCCCTCATCACCAACTGAGCTGCAGCTCAGTTGGTGATGAGGGAGTGGTGTAAAGCTCTCTTATCAAGGTCCTGGGTTTGATCCCCAGTGGCAACAACCCACCGCTGCTGATAAACAGGCGCGGAGAGGGGTTGGGGTGCATGGTCTATAGACCTGGTTAGGCTGAACCCTTTCGAGCGTGGTGCTGGGGGTGTCGACGGCCGTCCTTGCGAGCCGTGGGCTGGGGAGGCCATTACAAAAAAGTGCACTTTTATTGTAACACCCCTAGTCGATCCAACGTGACAGCGTCACGACTCCGCTTTAGGCGACGCTACTGGGCTGTAGCCCAAGCACCCCAACCCCTCTCCCTCCACAGGCGGGTTGTTGGTGTCCACAGCCTCCCTTTGATGAGCGAACTCGACAGTCAAGTTGGGCCGTACGGGGACTTCCCAGGAGGTCACCCATCCCAGTACTACTCTCGCCCAAGCACGCTTAACTATGGAGTTCCTTCACTTCTCATCACCAGTTGAGATGCAGCTCAGTTGGTGATGAGGGAGTGGTGTAAAGCTCTCTTATCAAGTTCCTGGGTTCGATCCCCAGTGGCAACAACCCACCGCTGCTGATAAATAGGCGCGAAGAGGGGTTGGGGTGCATGGTCTACAGACCTGGTTATGCTGAACCCTTTCGAGCGTGGTGCTGCGGGTGCCGGCGGCCGTCCTTGTGAGCCGTGGGCTGGGGAAGCCGTTACATCATGCCTAGGAGAAACACTCCTCTCTTACTGATATGAAGTAGAAGGACCATCCTCTGCAGCAACCTTCACCTCCTTCCTGAACAACCCATCAAGGGAAGTCCAAACCTTCGCAGCTGACCGACATCCACTGATATGGTCCAAGAGCTCCGATGAGATCACCTGCTTGAGAATAGACTCCGCTTTCGCATTTGTCTCCTTCCAAGCTCTCATCTCTTCAGCCTTGTCAGCAGTAGCCTCTTGTCTTTCTGCTACGCATACAACCTCCAAAAGGTCCTCACCAAGAAGAAAGCTCTCCATACAAGACTTCCACCTATCAAAGTTCGTCTCTGTATGGAGATCAATTCCAAGCAACTTGCATCTTCCACTGTCATGGTTCTACCACTGGTTCCCTCTTCAAAGAGTAACAACCACTTCAGTTGATCGCTGCTTATCCACTCTAACCTGGCTCTGATACCATGTTAAAAATCAACAACCTGGCACTTCTACCACGTTGAATTTTCTCCAGGTGATCAACGAGATAGCCTAACGCCAAATTAATATTCTCAGCACTATCAAGATCACACCTTGATCACGCGGAAAATTCCCTGGAACCTGGAGTGAGGATGAGTTATCTCAACCAAAGCCAATCAACCAGCAAACACATGCAGCACAAGCATCTTTATTGATTTACAGCTAACTTCTCTACACAGCGAGACATACATGGTGAGACATGCTTCACCAAACAATCACCCAAGGGAAAGCAGAGAACAAAAAAAACAAGATAAGAGAAACAGGCCGCGCGGACTAAACCACCAAGCCGCCGGTCTACTGCTGTGCAGTCCGCTCAAACCACCAGGTCGCCAGACCGTAACCCAAGCTGCGTGGACTACACCTTATTCCAATGCTAGCTCGAGCCATCGATCTGCAAGCCGCCTGACCGCGAGGTCGCCTAGCCACCAGACCGCACAAGCTGTGATGCCGAATAGAACAGTCCGCCTGAGGTAGAAAACTTCTTGAACCCCGAACTAAGTTGCCAAAGAGAAGACCATCTGGTCGCTGTCCGCGACCTGCTGTTTTTCTCCTGTTGCTTAACCGTAGAGTCTGCACTGTCCCTGACCGCAATCAGAGCCAACTTCTCCCCGGATTGAGCCAAATATGGACTTGGTTTAGACCCAACCAAGTCCACACTACTAGCCACAAGGGCCAGTACGCACTTACTGGCGAACACTGGATCCAGTCCGCTTGTCCCGGCGAACTCCAGTATCAGTCCGCGCTGACTGGCGGTCTCCGCGGCTTTCTCTTGCTGCTGCACGAGAGCAAGACCAAGGTAACTGCCAAACCGGTCTGCCGAGCTCCAGTTCTTCAGTCCGCTTCATGCCAGACTCCGCGGCTAGAGTTTCTATCCGCCCGGTTACTTCCTGGGATCCAACTGCATGCTGAGCACAAGCCGGCCTGGCTAATCGCCGCTGTTGTCCGCTTAGTCCGCATAAACAGACTGCCCAGGCCGCTACAGAGCAAACCGTCTGCAACATCCCTACCGACCTAGCAGTCTGCCAACCCTGTATGCGTAGTCCGCGCGGATAGGTCCAAGTGCTCCATTCACCCACTTTCACTTCACAAATTTCAACAGAAGTGTCCTCGCTGATGACACCTATAGCACTTCAAGTTTTTCTTCCAATCCTTCTTAGGAGCAGCACTCCTCTCTGGTTGATAAGAAGTTGAAGGCTCATTTTCAGCAGCAGTCTTCTTCTTCTTCCCTTCCCATCCCTTCTTCTTCTTGCCTGAGAAGAGAGCTTCACTGACTTCCTCTGTGACAGTAACTCCAGCCATCTGCCTTGCCAAACCTTCCTGTGAAGCAAGCAGGTTCTCAAGCTCCAGCAGAGATGGCTGAGTAGCCAAGCCTTGAATAGATGTCACAAAGGCAACATACTCCTTCCGCAATCCGCGGATTATGTGCCTTTTCATCTTAGCCTCAGAGATAGGCTCATCAGGATCAATTGCTGATAGCTCATCACACAAGCTCTTCATCTTCAGAAAGAATTTTGAGATGGTCATGTCTCCTTGAGTTGTTCTAGCCAACTCATTCTCCAGAAACTGAAGTCTTGCTACATTCTTCCGATTGAACAACTCCTCAATAGTTGTCCAAATATCAGCAGCAGACTCACATCCAATGATGTGATCAAACAGTTTTGGTGAAACAGCCCTCTCGAGAACAAACTCCGGCTTTGCATTTGTTTTCTCCATAGCCTCACCTGCTCAGCAGTAACAAAAGAAGCAGTTACTTCATGTCTATCATCACCACCGACGACCTCCCATAGCTCCTTGCCCAGAAGGAAACTCTTCATGCACGACTTCCACTTCTTAAAGTTAGTCGGCGTTAAGAGTTCAATATCAAGACCTCTTGTGTAGCTTACTTCCATTGCAACAACCTGTGGTTAAGCTTCCAGAAGCACAAAGCAACAACAGAGCAACACCAACTGTTGATCACCGCTCAAGCAACTGAACCTCGCTCTGATACCATGTTGAATTTTCTCAAAGTGGTCAGCATGATAGCCTAAAGCCAAATGAATATTCTCAGACCTATCCAGTTAACACCTTGATCATGTGGAAACCCAAAGAGCAAGCTCAACACCACACACAATTGGAAGAACAAGCATATCGTATTTTTATTAACACTTCTTTACAGGGCGAGGTACACATAGCGAGACATGATTTCGCTAGTACACAAGCTACAACAAAAAGCACAAAACAAGCCGGGCAGACAACACTGGAGACCGCCGAGACCGCCGAGTCTGCCAAGGTTGCCGAAGCCGCCTGAGCTGAAGCTGCTACATGCCGAATAAAGCACAGAGTCCACCAAGATCGCGAGGTCACGCGGACACACCGTTATTCGCTGACTGCTGATGAACTGAAGAACAGACCGCCTACCCGCCTGAGACTGGCGGTCAGGTTATTGGAACTTGGAAAAGCTGAAGCAGAGAACTGATAAGCCGCAGAAGCAACCTGCTGAGACCGCAGATACCGCACACTTCACAAAACTTGACCAAGGTCAAAGTCAAACTCCTAAATCCTTGAAGCTAGTCGTGTGACCTGCACACAACAAACCGTCAACTCTACTCAACCCGCGCGGACAAAAAAATGCAGACCGCAACAATAGACCAAGCCACACTTACTGTTCACTCAGTTACTATAGACGTGCCAGGGGGTCTATTTATAAGCGAGTTGAGGAGTGTGGTCACCACCCTAGTGAATAGAAACACCACCCCAGCCCGCGCACTAGCAAAACACCCGTTCGCTGAGTCCGCAAGGACTTAGTCGGATTCTAAGAGCAACCACCAAGAACAATAACGATGTTGCACCAGTTCGCCCATGCTATGCGGACAAGGCACCAGTCCGCATAGCCCGCAAACATCACCACACATGGACAGCCACCACTGCGACAGTCTGCACACTATAAGCGGACAAGGAGGTAGTCCGCACAGCTCGAGAATAAAGCCTCGATCCGCCACGAGTCCTCTACCACCAGGCAGTCTGCCCAGTCAATAGCAGACTCGACGGATACCGCGGACACACTGAACTTGTTACTGAAAGTGACCAAGTCCAGAAAACCACCAAGAGCATACGCGAACTCGGCGGACAAATCCCAGTCTGCCTGCCCCAAAGCAGATCGCCAACACTCCACCAGAAGGCAGAGCTTGCAAGCCCTACTCGCATAGCTACCAAGACAATGGCCACCTGCCGGACTTCGACACCACTCCGCGCAGTCCTCCACAGCAGCTAACACCCGCTGCACCACCAGAGCATGACAAAGGCCACAGCCGAACTCCAAGGCCAGTCTGCAATAGCGAACACTGCGGACTTAACCAGTTCGCAAAGCCTCCAGCGGATAAAACTCCCAATCCGTCGGTTAACACAAGCTTGCAAATCTATAAGGCCGCAGATCAACTAAGCACTTCCAACAGCCCGCAAACCGCAGTCCGCTCAGTCCGCTTTGCTAAAAGCCCGATTTCCTTAGCCATAGGCCAACCAGGCCGCACACTAGACCGCTCAGGCTTCACACCAGGCCGCTTAGGCCACACAGGCTGCTCCTCAACAGCCAAGCCACCAAGACAGCCAAGGTCACCCAGGCTGCAACCAACAGTCCGCCCAAGCCGCAGACTCAGACCGCTCAAGCCGCACAGTCCGCCCGGCCTGCCCATCACCAACTTTCACTTCAAAAATTTCGACAATTCCGTGATCTGATTGACGTCCTAGTTCCCGAAAGGCTCATGGATATCTTATATCTCTCGGAAATAAAAAGCTTGTTATATTTTCTTTGAGAATTAAAAATATAAACTCTTTTGGAATTTCTGATTAATCTTTCATGCGATTTTAATTTATTTCAAGTTTAAGAGATTTTATTTTAAGTGTTTTAAAATTAGGTGGTAGTCATCTCTAGCGAGCAGCTGTCGTAATTTTTAATCCTCCAATCTAAATGAAAATTTTAAAGATTAGAACACATCATTTATAATCGGATTCCCAAGAGCCCCTAATCAAGTGCTAAGATTTTTAAGCTTGAGTTTTCTCACGATTTATTTTCATTTGCGGACTTTTATTTTTCAAAATTCAATCTTTTTAATCGATAAATTAATAGGAATTTTGCATGAGTACAATTACTCGATAGGCCCCGGGAATATACGACACTTTTCCTATACTATATTTCGATAGTTATACTTGTCTACATCGAGATTATATCTTGGATTATTTTAAAAATGAAAAATCTCTATCAAGTTTTTTGGCGCCGTTATTGGGGAACTTTTTTTGTCCATATTGTGAAAGCGCAAAACTATTATATTTATCATCTTTTTAAAAAAAAAATAAAAAAAAATTAACTTATAAAAATTTTTAAAAAGCTTTATTCACTAACATCCTCCTTTTCTATCAACACCTAAAAATTCTCAGCATACCACGTAGTACCTTGCAAACCCGTCACTGGATAGCCCTTGGGAAGTCTGGGAGCCAAACCCTCAAAAAAAAGTGTTGGGTATTGTATCCACAATTACCTGGATTTGAGGAAGCCACCTGTCAAGTTAAGATGAATTCACAATGTATTTGATGAAACCTCTTAAGTTGTGCTTGCAGTTCTTCCACGCTAAGTGCACACCAATGTCAGGGTGCAGTAGGTCAATATACACGGGTCTGCACGACGTAATCCCTCGTTGAGCAGATCAGTGTGTTGGCCTACGTGTACTCTCTCTATTGGAGTGCACTTACTTTCAAGTACAGGGCCGTGTATATGCAAGAGAAGACAAGGAGCAAGGATGGGTCAAGGAGCAGCTCTTGGGTGGAAAGACGAAGATTCGTCTAAGTATAATTCGACGAGAATCACCAAGTGATTCTCGCCGATTCGGCGAGAATCACTAGTGATTCTCGCCGACTCTTTCCGGCTACCTCAAAACGGTGCCAAGTAAGATTCGGCGAGAATCACTAATGATTCTCGCCGAACCCATCGCTGAGCAGATCATGAAATACCAAGTAATATTCGTTGAGAATCACTAAGTGATTCGGCGAGAATCACTAGTGATTCTCGACGAATCGTCGAGAATCACTAACTGATTCTCGCCGATTCGTCGAGAATCACCTGCGATTCTCGCCACTTTTTACTTGGTGTTTTCTCTGGAAGCTGCTGGACCGGATTCTGCCGCTGGACTATTTTGAACCGGTTTTCGGGTTTCTACGTGTGGGACCCACAACAGTCATATTGTAAGTGTCTACAGTGTATAAATACACGGGTATTTTTGAACAATAAAGCAACGAAGAAGAAAAGAAAAACGCGAGCCGCGATTTGACCTAGATCGCCGTCTCCGCTCCGTCGCCGCCGCCGCCGCTCGCGCCAAGTTGTTCGCCGGTTGATCGTGGTTTCGCCCAGATCCTCCTGCGACAGAAGCCTAGCTAAGCTCAGCATCTCACGTGTCTAACCGGAGATCTCTTGTCTCTCGATTTGTAGATCGGGAAAATCTTCCCCATCCGAATCGATCGAGACGATTGATCCTAGTGTGACCGTTGGTAGACCTAGCTAGCTTCGCTACATAGTTTGGATCTCTAAAGAACAGCAGCCGCATATCGTTGTTGCCGCCGATCCCGTGAACCTAGCCGCCGCCCTTCTTGCCGCCGCCGGTTCCGGGGAGATCCTCTCCAAGAGAGACCAAGGTTGTGGACTCTTTGTAGACTTCAAGATCACGTCGTCAACAAAGAGGGACATCGTAGTCTCCACACGTAGTTTGTATTTCTTGTACATTCTATTTTACTTTTGTTGTAAAGGAACGTTGGTTCCTAGTTGTAAGGGTTGGGTGCAACCCGGTTTGTGGGAGTGTTGACTCCTATGTGTGGAAGGGTTCCTTCCGATAGTGCAGGGATTGGATTTCAATCCCGTTGGAGAAGATACCGAGTCGTCCCTGGTTGGGAGATAGGTCGAAGGGGGAAAGTAGATGTACCCAAGTCGGGGAACCACTATAAATAGCCTGTGTACTCTGTTGTGCTGTGTTGTTTTATTTTCGTGTGCAGGTACAAATTAAATTCTACAAAAGCGCTGCACGTCACCTATTCCCCCCCCCCATAGGTGAACATAGTTGACACTAGGTGGACTTTCAAGTGGTATCAGAGGCAGGTTACTCATCAAAAAGGTTTACACCTTGAGTAGTATCCTGCCATCAGTGTCAGAAGCATGGAGCTGGATTATGAGATATCGCCACTAAGACTCCCCGCATGTACAAAGGAGTATTATCCCGTCTGGAGGATGAGGGTGTCATATCACTTGGAGGCCATCGATCCTCGAGCATCTTTCATCTTGGAAGAGGGTCCTTTTATTCCTATGAAGACCTCCTGCTCTGGAAAGAATATCGAAGTGCCAAAGTGCATTGCAGAGATGTCAGTGACGGAACTGTCACTATTTAACTTGGACAAGAGGATTCGTCAAATTATCTTGGATATCTGGTCTGGAGCTTCTCGCTCTAGATTGGAAAAATGTAGGACGGCTAAATCTATGTGGGTGATAATCTCAGAGTTGATGGGGGGGGGGGGTCAGAGAAAGCTGGGATCTGCTGTCAACCAGATGATGAAGCCTACGTGGGGGTCCTCACCTCTGAAGATGAAGGCATGGATCTTTCGGATAACATCAGAGCTCCAGTGTCCGTGTCAGAGACTGAAGAGGCCAGTGAGGAAAGCAGCTCTGATGAGGATGAGACAATGGTCACTGGCTCTAATCACAATAACACAGAAGAGCAGGTAACTTCTTCATCCTGCCCCGTATCTCTTGAAGTTTCTGAAGACATGAACTGCTTTCCTTCAGAAGATTCTGATTCCCTGAAGAGAGCCCTTCAGAAAAGCAACCTACTTGCTGAGGAGCAAGCTCAAGAGATTGCTCGACTGAAGATCTTGTTGGTTCTCCAATTGGCGTCCAATAAGGTCAAGGACTCTAAGATCTCAGCTCTAGAGAGTAGTCTAGAGAATGAGAAAATAATAGTATCAAACTTTTCCAAGGTTGATGCTATAAAGAGAAAGCAAGAAAACGGGTGGATCTCCCGGATTATCAATTCGTGGAGAAATGGGGAAACGGTATTCCGACCCCCCACTCCAAACAGGAAGGCAACTCATCATGCCTTCAGGTATGACCACAGGAACAATCGTGGTCACTGCAAGGGTGATCTGTCCTCATGTGGAGACACCCGTAGTGCAAGGGCCATCATGGCCACCCATGAGAGAATACCTAAGGCTCATTCTAAGCCCTTTGTATTCACTGCCACTGCCTCAACTCGGTGCGAATCCGCATGTCCCAGCTCACAGAAGACTTCTCACCACCCGAGGACATAGGATAGGGAGGTTAGAAGTCATGATGTAAGTTTTCATGAGGCCTCAGGAAGGGGGTTGCCTGAAAGGAAGGCACCACCTCCCCGGCCCCATGCCGCTCGCAACATGCATTCCTTCCACCCTTCCACGTGTCACGGTGGAAGAGAAAATTTTGTTAGAAGATCATGCCCTATCCCGTTGAGACCTGGGACCGTGACTACCTTAGTCACTAGATCAGGTCAGAAATGACGATACAACATTCACCCGTGTTGGTGCTGTGGTAAAGTGGGACACTTTGCCATCGACTGTTGGCACAACCCCTCTGTGCCAAGGGCAAGGGCCTATCCACATTTTCTGAGCAGAGGTAGCCTTCCTGACAGGTTTTCTGAAGAAAGGCAGTCGAGTGCTTATGCTAACAGGAACCTAGGACCCAATATGATTTGGGTTCCTAAGGCAAGGTAATTCTTTCTTGCAGGGTAGTCTAGGTTCACGTAAATATGATGGGAACTAGACATTAGGTGTTCCAAGACTGAATTGGAACATGCATCTGGAATAACAGAAGTGATATCTATATAAGCATACTCACATCGAGCACCTGGTATGTTATAGTCAGAGAGACTTAATGTTAACTCTCATAATCCCAGGTACTTTTGATCAGTTCAAGGACTTGAGTCATATTGTATCCACATTTACATATATATCTATATATATGTATATTTATACTTATGCTTATACATATATGTGTGCACATCTAAGGATAGGTTAACACGATACATCCAAACCTTTTATACATCAATAAAGAGTTAACGAAGAAATGTCATTGTGAATCTCAACAACTCACAATTGACATCAAGAAGTGTTTGGAAAAGCCCCGTTCAAACCCAAATAGATTGGCTTTAAGATATATATATATATTTATAATTTTTAAATTGACTTGACATCAGAAGAATTCGAAAATGCTGCAATGCCTCTTAACTTGAAGATTCCTAGTAAAGAAACCTTTCGATTTCAAATTAGACAAATTCCCACCGACTCTTAGCAAAGGGATCCCGTTATAACTTGTTAAACCCTTATTAAAACCTGTCGTTAACGCAAAGAAATCCCGCCGACCTTTCATTTCCACGGGAAACTTACCGTAGAATACTCGTCGAATGAGCAGAAATCCCGCCGACCCTTTATATATTTAGAATCCCGCCGACCCTTCACCTTCCATAGGAATCCCGCCGAAGGAGAAAACTCGCCGAATCCCGCCGAACTTCGCAGGAAACACGCCTAATCCCGCAAAGGTCTTCACCGAGTCGTCTTCCCGCAAGGTTCCCGCAAAGGTCTTCGCCGAGTCGTCTTCCCACAAGTGATTCTCGCCGAAGCCCGCAGGAAAACTCGCCGACTCTCTCCGCATGGGAAACTCACCGGAAGGGAAGCTCGCCGAATCGGTCTCCATCGAAGGTCTTCCGCCGTATCCCGCTGGATACTCATCAAATCGCGCCGGAAACTCGTCGACTGCCGCAAGATTAACCGAAGGTTTCCCGCAAGTTTCTCTCCAACACCTTTAGGTAACCACCCCCTCACCCTTACTTGGACTTGATCACTAGTGTCGATTCCTTTTTGATTTTTTTGATTAAGCGTATAGTAGGGCTTCTCTCCCTAGATTTACAATGGCTCCAAGGACAACTGCTGGGTTGGTCACTGGTTGCGAGCTAGTTCGAACTGGGTTCTCTCATGCCTTTGACGAATTCAGAAACATCATTCTGATGCTGGAAGAGGCTGGGCTCTCATTCGTCCTGGAGCACCCGTGCAAAATCTTGGACAAAGAGGTGCTGGAGTTCTTCGCTACTGCAAAACTCCGGAATGGCGACTCTCTAATCAAAAGCAAGGTGGCAGGGTCAAAGGTCCGGATGTCTGCCAGCAAGCTGACCCGCTTCCTGCAGCTCTCTAGCTCGGAGTACGAGGACTATCTGGAGGATGAAGACAAGACCAGGACTCTCTTATTCTGCGGTCTACCACGAGGAACTCGGTCGATCAAGCGCAAGGATATGAATGAAGAAGGGAAGCTTCTGTCTGACATAATTGGAAAGGTACTTATCTGCAAGCCAGGATCTCATGACCATATCTCTGCGGATATGTTCAAGATCCTGGTGACTATTGTCTGCCGAAAAAGATTCAACTGGGGGTCATTGCTGTTTGAGAAAATAAAGGATACCATGAGATCTCCGAGCTTTGGCCGAATCATAAGTCTGTATCTCAATCAGCTGAATGGAGACAAGTTTGACATGAGTACAGGTGTTCCTCTACACTACCTGAAGAAAATGGACACAAGTGTTTTTGACAGATGGGAGAGGCGAATTGGGCAGGCTGCCATGGAAGAACAACAGGAAGTATCTCCAGCAGCAACCCCCAGTGAAATTCCTGATACTTTGACTGCAGGAATTGAGGGGGAGCCTCTACCCACTCATGCTGATGTAGTATCTGACATCTCCCAGGTGGCCAGGGATGCTGTGGCCGAAATACAAGAAGAAAGTGAAACTATGCTGAAGCATGAGGAGGCCCTGAATCGGAACGATCAAGGAGCCGAAGCTACTGTACAGGAGACTGCTGACAAAGAGTTGGAAGAGGATGCTGATGAAGATTATTTCATGGATGATGAAGGAGAGGAAGACGGCCATGAGGGACATGAAGCATTGGAGACTCAGGATCTCATTGAACCTCCATCTGACAAGCACACAACTGAAATCGTTCCTGAAAACATTGGTGCACGAGTGGAGGGGGAGTCCGAGAAATCTGCAGATGCTGCCAGTATTCCACTATTAGAGGCTGTGCTCCTGTCCAGCTCTACAGGTGCATCTGATGAAGTGCAAGGCCAAGCAGTGCCTCCGGATCTTCCATTACGAGATGAGCTAGCCTCTCACACCGTGAGTGTCATTCAAGGTATAGTGGATGAGCTTAAAGGCTCTTTTGAAAAAGCTCAAAATAAAATGCTGAAAAAGATTAAGAAGTCTGAAAATCTCATGCTGAAGAACATGGTGGAGATCAACCATAAACTTGACATGATGGACAAGAAATTTGAAGAAAAGTATACAGCGGCCGGCCAAGCTGTCACACTTCTTATGGCCGGATTGAAAAAGAACACCGATACTCTTGCGGTCGTAAATCAGAATGCTCATGTTGTAGCAAACAACATCCAAAGTTTGACGGTAATATGGTAACTCTCAACGCCAATCAGTAAGCCTTAGTCAATGAATTCTCCAGGACTTCAAAGCATATTGATGAGTCACTGCATTCTTATGCAAACTCCATAGCGATCGAAGCCAAAAAGGGGGAGAAAGAGTATATAGCTAAGATGGCCGAGCTTCAAGAAATCAACAGTCAAACAAATACGTCTATGACAGCTGCTGGTGGATGCTTCAACAGGCGTTAGGCGTTGTGTTCCCTGAAAATCCTGCGGATATTCATGCTCATGCTCCTGAGACTTCTACGACCGCTGAGGGGGTAAGTGCTGCTGAGGGAGTAAGTGCTGCAGATGTTCCCATGAGTGAAGCTGATGCTAGGGCTGTTTCCAAAGCTAAACTGAGGAGCATGTTTGACCAAGAAGCCCTAGCAAAAGCCAGGGGCAAGAGAAAAGCTCAAGAAAGGACCTCCAAGGAGACACTAGCTGAGAAGAGAATCAGACTGAGTGAGGAGGAAGTACGAAACGAAAAGTGGAGTCCAGTTTCAAAGAATATCATCTTGGACACCTTTTGGCTACAAGAAAAAGGAGAACTCAATCGAAACGAAGTATACAGCCAGTATGAGTGGGAAATGTACAATACGTATGAAGCGAAACGAAACATCTTCTTCAGAAACAACACGGCAGCAGATAAAGTTCCTCCTCCCAGATATTATCCGAAGCCTAAAGAGTATATGGAGAGGCAAAGGAAGAAGTATTTGGCGCAAAAACTCAAGGATGACTTAGCTAAGGAAAAATAGTCAACAATTTATAGCTTGTCATTCTCTCTTAAGAACATTTAATGCTTATTGTTATTATATGAACAATTCTGAGGTTATATATATATTTATATATATTTGTATATGTAATTGAATTTGTGAATAACTCAAGTCTTGATCTGATTACTTATATTCTCTTGTGCTACATGTTTAAATTCTGAATGCTGTTTTTATTATTTGATTGGTGTTATTCATCTTAGCTAGTAGGGTTTTGGCTTCGTCAAATAGGGGGAGATTGTTGGGTATTGTATCCACAATTACCTAGATTTGAGGAAGCCACCTGTCAAGCTAAGATGAATTCACAATGTATTTAATGAAACCTCTTAAGTTGTGCTTGCAGTTCTTCCACGCTAAGTGCACACCAATGTCAGGGTGCAGTAGGTCAATATACACGGGTCTGCACGACGTAATCCTTCGTTGAGCAGATCAGTGTGTTTGCCTACGTGTACTCTCTCTATTGGAGTGCACTTACTTTCAAGTACAGGGCCGTGTATATGCAAGAGAAGACAAGGAGCAAGGATGGGTCAAGGAGCAGCTCTTGGGTGGAAAGACGAAGATTTGTCTAAGTATAATTCGACGAGAATCACCAAGTGATTCTCGCCGATTCGGCGAGAATCACTAGTGATTCTCGACGACTCTTTCCGGCTACCTCAAAACGGTGCCAAGTAAGATTCGGCGAGAATCACTAATTATTCTCGCCGAACCCATCGCTGAGCAGATCATGAAATACCAAGTAATATTTGTTGAGAATCACTAAGTGATTCGGCGAGAATCACTAGTGATTCTCGACGAATCGTCGAGAATCACTAACTGATTCTCGCCGATTCGTCGATAATCACCTGCGATTCTCGCCGATTTTTACTTGGTGTTTTCTCTAGAAGCTGCTGGACCGGTTTCTGCCGCTGGACTATTTTGAACCGGTTTTCGGGTTTCTACGTGTGGGACCCACAACGGTCATATTGTAAGTGTCTACAGTGTATAAATACACGGGTATTTTTGAACAGTAAAGCAGCGAAGAAGAAAAGAAAAACGCGAGCCGCGATTTGACCTAGATCGCCGTCTCCGCTCCGCCGCCACCGCCGCCGCTCGCGCCAAGTTGTTCGCCGGTTGATCGTGGTTTCGCCCAGATCCTCTTGCGATAGAAGCCTAGCTAAGCTCAGCGTCTCACGTGTCTAACCGGAGATCTCTTGTCTCTCAATTTGTAGATCGGGAAAATCTTCCCCATCCGAATCGATCGAGACGATTGATCCTAGTGTGACCGTTGGTAGACCTAGCTAGCTTCGCTACGAAGTTTGGATCTCTAAAGAACAGCAGCCGCATATCGTTGTTGCCGCCGATCCCGTGAACCTAGCCGCCGCCCTTCTTGCCACCGCCGGTTCCGGGGAGATCCTCTCCAAGAGAGACCAACGTTGTGGACTCTTTGTAGACTTCAAGATCACGTCGTCAACAAAGAGGGACACCATAGTCTCCACACGTAGTTTGTATTTCTTGTACATTCTATTTTACTTTTGTTGTAAAGGAACATTGGTTCCTAGTTGTAAGGGTTGGGTGCAACCCGGTTTGTGGGAGTGTTGACTCCTACGTGTGGAAGGGTTCCTTCCGATAGTGCAGGGATTGGATTTCAATCCCGTTGGAGAAGAGACCGAGTCGTCCCTGGTTGGGAGATAGGTCGAAGGGGGAAAGTGGATGTACCCAAGTCAGGGAACCACTATAAATAGCCTGTGTACTCTGTTGTGCTGTGTTGTTTTATTTTCGTGTGCAGGTACAAATTAAATTCCACAAAAGCGCTGCACGTCACCTATTCCTCCCCCCCCCCCATAGGTGAACATAGTTGACACTAGGTGGACTTTCAAAAAGAAATATTTTCATTTAGTAATTTTAATTTTTCCTTTGTTTTTTCTTTCCTCCCTTTACCTTCTCTTAATTAGTGCATGACTCGTAGTTGCTTTTCTAGTAATCCTGATATTCATTTTGATCCAAAGATCGACCGTACCATTCAGTGGCACATCAGAACTCGTGATCAGTATTTACATATAAATCTTGAAGAGTCAATCGGAGACACTAACACAGTAAATATGGGTGATCCCAATCCAGAAGTGGTCCAGCAACGGACAATGTCCTATTATGCTCGACCCAACTTGGAGGGTACAGAAACAACTATTGTTCGTCCTGTGATTGCGAACAATAACTTTGAACTAAAGCCTACTATTATACAAATGGTGCAACAGAACGTGCAGTTTGATGGCCTACAAGATGAGGATCCTAACCTTCATCTCTCTAATTTCATCAAAATTTGGGATACGTTTAAAATTAATGGCGTTAGTGACGATGCGATTAGGCTAAGACTTTTTCCGTTTTCTTTACGTACAAATGCTAAGCAATGTCTTAATTCTCTCCCCAGAGGATCTATCCATACTTGGGCCGAGCTTCCTGAAAAGTTTTTGTCAAAATATTTTTCGCCAGTGAAAACTGCGATGTTGCGAAACGATATCTCTTCTTTTGCGCAAATCGAATCTGAAACACTTTATGATACATGGGAACGTTTTAAAAATCTTCTACATCGCTGCCCACACCATTTACTACCTGTTTGGCTTCAAGTCCAAACTGTTTATAATGGATTAAATGCGATTACTAAGCAAACGATCAATGCAGCTTTTGGTGGTACTCTAAACCACGAAACAATGGAAGCCGCAATCGAACTTTTTAAAGATATGGCTATGATCTCTTATCAATGGAGTACACCCCGGGCTCTTCCAAATAATCCGGAAGGGTTGTACGAAATCGATAAGATAGCGCAACTCACGTCTCAAATAGATCTTTTAAATAAAAAGTTTTCTGCTATGTCTTCTTCCTCCTCTACAAATGCTATTTTGGAAAATAATTATAATAATAATAATCTTTTCATAGAAGAGCAAGTGGATTTTGTTTCAAACCCATCTCGGCCTTCCACAAATTTGGGCACAATTACTTTTGGAAACACTTATAACCCAAATTTGTGGAATCAACCGAAATTCTCATGGAGTAATTCGGGGAATGCAGTCTGCCCTCCTAATGTTTTTCCACCTGGTTTTCCACCTCCTATGCCTCGTGTACCCTCTTTCGAGGAAAATTTTTCAAAATATGTTGCTAATACTGATGCTACTCTGCGTAATCTAACTGGTTCTATTAAAAATCTCTAAAATCAAGTCGGGCAGCTCGACAAATTTTTAAATGAACGCCAACCTGAAACTTTGCCAGGAAACACAGAGGTGAACCCGCGAGACTCGGTCAACGCTATCACGCTTAGGAGTGGCAAGGAAGTAAGTGCACTCACCCCTGTTGAAAAAAATTCCCTCTTCTATTGAAAATTCTGAAAATGTTTCTTCTACTCCTCCACCTTATTCTTCTTTAAATATTTCCAAAACATCTCTTCCATTTCCCTCGGTTTTGAAAAATCAAAATGATGAAAATTATCACAAATTTTTGGAAGTTTTTAAGCAAATAAAAATTAATTTCCCATTTTATGAGGTCATCTCACAAATGCCAAAATATGCTAAATACTTAAAAGATTTGCTAACTAACAAGAAGGAACTAGAAAAATTTTCTCGTGTAACACATAGAGCTGAGCGCTCAGCAATTTTGCTTGACAAATTACCGAAAAAACTAAACGATCCGGGAAGTTTCTCTATCCCATGCCTCTTCGGTTATTTGCTAGTCAAACATGCCTTAGCAGACTATGGAGCAAGCATCAACCTCATGCCCTACTCATTATTTAAAAAGTTAGGATTGGGTACGCCCAAGTCCTACTAGGATGAGTATTCAGCTCGCTGATCGTTCAAACAAATATCTAATGGGCATTATCGAGCATGTTTTAGTGAAGGTCGATAAGTTTATTTTTCCCGTTGACTTCTTCATAATAAATATCGAGGAAGATGCCGAGGTACCCCTTATCCTCGGTCGTCTTTTTCTAGCCACTTCTAAGGCTATTATTGACGTAAGCAACGGAAAGCTTGTACTAATAGTCGATGATGAGGAGGTCACTATTTCAATAAATTCTTATTTAAAAAACTGTCTTTCAAATGACGATACGATTTATTTTTAGAAATTTTTTCCAAAGAACAATCAAGTATGGATTTTCTAACCCCTTCTGACGACTCACTAGAGATATTAAACACTTTATCAAATGACACACCTATTTTAAATGCTCAAAATTTTGAAAATATTGAAAATAAGGAAAATATTTTATCTACTTCTTATGAACTTCCTCCCAAACTTGAATTAAAACAGTTTCCCGAGCACTTAAAATATGTTTTTTGGAACCTGATTCTCAACTTTCAGTTATTATTTCTTCTTCTCTTTCGGATTTTCAAAGCGAACAATTAATTAAAGTTTTAAAAGAGCACCGTCACGCCATTGCTTGGCAAATTTCGGATATCCGTGGTATTAGTCCACGTTTTTGTACGCATAAAATATTTTTGGAAGAAAATTCACGTCATTCCATTCAACCCCAACGTCGGCTTAATCCAAACATGAAAGAAGTAGTTAAGACGGAGGTTATTAAATTACTCGACGCATGAATTATCTATCCAATTTTTGATAGCTCGTGGGTTAGTCCAGTTCAGGTCATGCCAAAAAAGGGCGGAGTGACGGTAGTTTTTAATGATAATAATGACCTAGTTGCTACACGAACTGTAACAGGTTGGCATATGTGTGTAGACTATAGAAAACTAAACGACGCCACTAGGAAGGATCACTTTCCTCTCCCATTTATTGATCAAATTTTAGAACGACTTTCTGTACATGATTTTTACTTCTTTCTCGATGGTCTATCAGGTTATTTTCAGATACCCATCGCTCCCGAAGACCAAGAGAAAACAACTTTCACGTGTCCGTTTGGCACGTTTGCTTATCGTCGAATGTCTTTCGGTTTATGTAATGCGCCAGCTACATTCCAAAGGTGTATGCTAGCTATTTTTGATGAACTTGTAGGTGATATTATGAAAGTTTTCATGGATGAATTTTCGGTTTTTGGAGATAGTTTCAATTTTTGTTTAAATAATTAAAAAAAAAGTTTTTAAAGATGTGAAGAGACTAACCATGTCCTAAACTGAGAAAAATGTCATTTTATGGTCAAGAAAGGGTTAGTTCTCGGTCACAAAATTTCTAATAAAGGAATCGAAGTAGATCGCGCAAAAATCGAAATAATCGAAAAATTCCCCCCTCCAACTACGACTAAAGTGATTAGAAGTTTTCTCGGTCCTGCTGGTTTTTACCGCCGTTTTATTTATAAACTTTTCTAAAATCACTAAGTCGCTGACTCATTTGCTTGAAACAGATGTTCCTTTTATTTTTGATTCTGATTGTCTTTCTGCGTTTTCTACTATTAAAGATAGAATTATTAATTCGCCTATTTTAGTTGCTCCTGATTGGAGTTTGCCATTTGAACTTATGTGTGATGCTAGTAACTATGATGTTGGTGTTGTATTAAGACAACATATTAACAAACATTTTCATCCTATTTATTATGCTTGTAAAACTTTGAACTCTGCTCAAGTGAATTACTCCACTACGGAGAAAGAACTATTAGCCGTGATCTTTGTTTTTGATAAATGTCAATCATATATAACTTTATCAAAAGTAGTAGTCTTTACGGATCACTCCGCACTTCGTTATTTGCTTGCCAAGTCCGATGCAAATCCATGGATAATCAGGTGGATTCTGCTCCTCCAAGAGTTCGATGTGGAGATTAAAGATAAAAAGGGCGTAGAGAACCTAGTTGTTGATCACTTATCCTGTCTAGAGAACCTGAATGATGAAGATGTTGATGGCGAAATTCATGATGCATTTCCTGAAGAACATCTTCTTTCTTTGGCTAAGAAGAAGAAATTCTTCTCTGATTTGAAATTTTTCTTTTGGGAGGACCCCTTCCTCTTTCGGATTTGTGCAGAGCAAGTGGTAAGGAGTCGTGTCTTCCAAGAAGAAGGACTACAAATCCTGAAGCACTGTAATGAAGGACCAATTGGAGGCCACTACCAAGTAAGCCACACTGCAAGGAAGACTCTGGAGACAGGCTTTTATTGGCCAACAATTTTCATGGATGCACACTAATTTGTAAGTTCTTGCGATGCTTGCCAATGAACAGGTAATATCTCTACCACCTCTGAAATGGCTCAAACTTATTTCTTGGAATGTGGATTGTTTGATCTTTGGGGTATAGATTTTATAAGACCTTTTCCCTCTTCGTTAGGTAATCGTTATATTCTAGTTGCGGTAGACTATGTCTCAAGGTGGGCGGAAGTCCAAGCTTTTCCTAAAAATGATGCTAGAGTTGTCTTAGGATTTTTAAAAAAGTTATTTTCTAGATTTGACACTCCACGAGCCTTGATTTGCGATAGGGGGTCGCACTTTTGTAACGCCCAACTTAACAAATTACTCGCACGTTATGGCGTTACACACAAACTATCCACTGCTTATCACCCCCAAGCTAATGGTCAAGTGGAAGTCGTTAATAGGGAAATAAATTTTTTTTTGGAAAAGACTGTTTATATAAATAGAAAAGATTGGTCAGTCAAGTTACATGATGCGCTTTGGGCATATCATATGACGTACAAAACAGCCATTGGTTGTATGCCATATCGCCTAGTTTATGGCAAGGAGTGTCATCTACCAGTCGAGTTAGAGCATCGTGCCTATTGGGCTCCAAAATTTTTAAACCTTGATCCGATTTTATCCGCTGATTTAAGAAAATTTCAACTAAACGAATTAGATGAGTGGAGAGCGACTGCTTATGAAAGTAATTTTCTATATAAAGAAAAAGTAAAATTATATAACGATCAACAACGTAAACACCATAACAATTTCAAGCTGGGTGATCTAGTTCTTCTATATAATTCACGATTGCGTCTTTTTCCGAGAAAACTAAAGTCTCGGTGGTCCGGACCCTTCGTTGTTAAGGAGGTTTGGCCATACGGGATAGTGCTTTTATCGCACTTTGAAAAAGGCGAGTTTAAGGTTAATGACCACCGTTTAAAGTTGTACTTTCCCGGTGAGAAGTTGGAGCGCGACATCTTCCCAATATTTAATTTGTATCTCTATTTTATCTGAAATATATAGTCATTTAGTTGCTTCTTCTTCTTTTTTTAAACATCGAGGACAATGTTTCCTTCAAGTCTCGGGGACATGTTGGTCTCTTTGCTTTCATAAATTTTTTTTTAAAATGCCAGTATTCAAAAAAAATTACAAAAAACTTTTTGTAACTTTTCCCTTTCTTTTATTATCAAAATAAAATGAAAAGACAACAAAAAAACAAAAAAAGATAAGATCCAAAATCCAAAAAAAAAAATTTTAATCTTTAATAATTTGAGTTAAATTTTGTCTAGTCTTTAGTACCCCACGACTTAGTGTTTTCTTGTTTTTAATCATTTGTACACATGTTTAGCTAGATACATTTTTCTAATTTTCATTTTGACTATGTTTCATGAGTAATATGTTGACTCGTGTAGTGTTCCAAATTAGATGTAGCTTGTTATGTTGAAAAATCTATTGAATTTTTGCACTTTCTCATGGTTTTCTTTTTATGTTTTTCACCTATATAAAATCTATCATCCATGGTTTTCTCTTTTAAAATTTTTGTAATGTTGACCTTTGATTAGTGCAGTAGATGCGAACAATCTAGACGCTTATTATATTCGCTTTCTTGAAGAGTCAAGTTTCTTTATTTTCTACCTAGTCTTGCACCTCTTGAATTTTTCAAAGTTTTGCTAAAAATAGACTTAGGAGCATGAAAATGATTTAGGCAACTTCTTGATTCGTTTGAGCTTTTGAATTCCAAGCAATAAAATATTAACTGTTGCTAGCCACTTTGTGCTTTTTCCCGTTTCTTTTGTATCCCCACTTCTTTTCACCAAAGCCAAATAGCCTACCTATGCTGCACACTTAAAATTTAGATCTTAATTTATATCTTGCTAGTGCTTCTTATTTGTGAAAATGGTGGAATTCTTATGTGATTATCTTTTTTCTACAAAAGAAGTGAAAAAATGATGAAATGAATATGAAAACAAAATGAAAAAAAATATTGCGAAAAAAGGAAGAATGCATTTTTGACCCCTAACTTTATATTTCAAAATTATTTGGGGTGTATTTTTGCTAGCATATATTTTTCTGCAAAGCTCTTCCTTTTGTTTTAAGTGTGCTTCAACCCTTCATGTTTATCTTTGGATTTCCGCACCTTAAATCCGAGCCTGAAGTTACACCTAATGAAGTCCTATTGATTCATGCTCCTAGGTTTGTTTTTAGTTAAGTAGCGAAAAAGTAAATTGGGTAAGCATTTAGGTAGGAGTTTGGACTCATGATTTAGATTGGGGTGGGTATAAAATGTCTCTTAGATTTTAGTAGCAACTCAATGCCTTTTTCATTCGTCTCATTTTTTGTTTTTATTTTTGCTAAAACTTGGGATGATTTTTTTTTTATGTTAATCAAATCTATAAAATGTTATGTCATGGTTAAGTAAAAAAAAGTTTTCGATTCATTTTTCATATTTTCCCTAGTTCTAGTTTTGCATCGTACTCGTGCTTGGCATAGCCAAATTGATTGATTAGTCCTTTTTATTTTGCTAGCTCGTATGTATTTGCATGGGGACAAGCAAAACACTTAGTCTGGGGAATTTGATAATGCGTAATATAACTTAAAGTTTTAAACGAAAAAAATTACATTTTAATATAAATTATACATAGTTTTCTCTAATTAATAAATTATTTTTCTTGTTAATTATTTCTAATATAATTCTCAGTAATATTATTTTTATTGTTATTTTGCAGGCCTTGGGTTGATTTTTTCATGTCTTGATGAAAAAGCCCGCTGCAACATTTGCGTTGCCGACATTTTTGTTGATAACTGCACTATTGTCTTGAGCCGCTTCCATGCAGTTCGACTTGAAATCTGCGCACGTGTAGCCCGCCGTCACGCTAAAATTTTCATCGAGGTGGAGTCGTCATGCCAATATACATGTTGCTGCCGCGACACCTTTGATATTGCCCGCACTAAGATGCTGACCCGAGCCATTCACATGCAAACATGTTGCCACCTTTGCATGCGGCCAAACTCATACATACAACATGAGCCCACGTCACCTTCTCCCATTCATGGGCAAACTTAATTCTACTTCATTTCCCCCTCTTTACCTCCACTCTCCACTTAAGCCCATACAAACCAATCTTATATTAATACAAATAATGCCACCTCATCACCTCTTAATCCAAACCGCCACCAATATCAAATGGCATGCATGAAGCCATCCACCTCCCCCATGGAATTAATTATATTTCACTTTTCATTTATATCATGACAACCAGCAATCACAATTCATTTTCTCCATGCATGAATATTTAATTTAGCCACTGTTGTTAATCCCCCTTGGTCAAATCGTGAGAAGTCATATTCTCCCCCCTTGGAGCCAACAACTTTCTCTCTCATCTCGATTCATCCTCTAGCATTTACTCTCTTGGATGGTTCTAGACTCTCTATTACATCTATAAAAGGCCAAAGATTCAAGAAGATTAGTATGTTATTCTTAGAGAGAGATTTGGAGAGAGATTTTGAGAGAAGTATTTTAGAGAGAGTGGTCTTGTGTTTTATTTTCAGCATTGTTTTTCTACTTCCATCTTGTACTTCTTTTTACTCATTGATTAATTAAAATGTTCTCTTCTTATTTTATTTTTGTTCTCTTTCTTGCGATGCATAACTAATTCTCTACTTAGTGCTTGATTAGGTAGTATTGGGATGAAGATTAAAAAATAATTCGTCGTCTCTAGTTTTTAAAATTGCATTTCAATTTATTTTCGATTAATATTTGACTGCGGGTTTATATTGCCGGTATATAAATTCCGTGATCCGATTGACATCCTAGTAGCTGAAAGGCTCGCGGATATCTTAGATCTCTCGGAAATAAAAAGCTTATTATATTTTCTTTGAGAATTGAAAATATAAACTCTTTTGGAATTTTTGATTAATCTTTCATGCGATTTTAATTTATTTCAATTTTAAGGGATTTTATTTGAAGTGTTTTAAAAATAGGCGGTAGTCGTATCTAGCGAGCAGCTATCGTAATTTTTAATCCTCCAATCGAAATGAAATTTTAAAGATTAGAACGCATCTTTTATAATCGGATTCCGAACAACCCCTAATCAAGTGCTAAGATTTTTAAGCTTGAGTTTTCTCCCGAGTAATTTTTATTTGCGTATTTTTATTTTTCTAAATCCAATCTTTTTAATCGATAAATTAATAGGAATCTTGCGTGAGTACAATTACTCGATAGGCCCCGGGCATATACGACACTTTTCCTATACTATATTTTGATAGGTATACTTGCCTACATCGGGATTATAGCTTGGATTATTTTTAAAACGAAAAATCTCTATCAGCTACACAAAAGGTACAAATAACTGTTGGGTCCATTGATCTCAATGTCCCAGATTTGACGAAGGTCAACGGGACAATGATATACATATATTTGTATCTGATGCATGCTATAAGTTCTTTGTATGCAGGTGGATACTTATTACACTGATTAAACAGGTTATCTAAGTAACAATGAGAGGTGGACACATGGAAAAATATTGAAAAGACATAAATCTGTCTGTCCACAGCCATTGAGTAAAGACAGTTCACTCAACGCCAGATAGCCGAAGTGTTGAGTATGGACAAGACAATCAAAGCCTCAACATTGCCAAGGGAGAAATTTGGTTAAGTCCAGAATCGTTGAATGACGGAAGTTCACTCAACGGCCAGAGCTGGAAGTGTTGAGTAAAGTGATGACTAGTAATTTATTAATCATTTAGGGCTTAATATTATGAGATATTTAAATAAATAATTATATTTGATCCTTGGCTTTATAAAAATTTCACCAAAATAATATTATGTTCTACACGTCCAGGGTTCGCATGCAAGTCCAACTTGTCAACATGGGGATAGATTAGATATATTCAATGCCACCGCCACCCTCCATGGATGCGACCCGAGCTCCTCCGGCCACCCGTGCAAGTTACTATATATATATATATAATATAAGCGTAGACAAAAGTACTCATGGTGTAACATTTTCATGTCTAAAATACCCTCAAAAATCTGGTTTTTTGATTCTTTTTTTGTGGCTTTTTTGCCTCTCTCATTTTCTAGCCACTTGACTTTTGCCTCCTCTCGCCAACAAAGAGGAAAGTGCCACGCCAATCTTTTCTCATCTGTCACCTCCTCCCATCAACTACTACCGCCAGCAAACCTCCCGCTAGCAAATTCACCCTTTCTTCTCAAGCCTGCAACCTCCCCTCACAGGTCTCCTCAGTACCTCGACTGCCATCCCCCGCCGAAAACACGTCTCCTCTTTGATGCTTCAATACCTCGATTTTCTAGGCACTCCTCCTGCCGATTTTCAGGCTCATCCTCCATTAACAGAGCTCCTCGGTGTTTGTTACATTCTCTTCTTCATAGCAATCCTTCAGGTTTGCTTTAGATTTCTTAAGCTTTGGATTTTTTGATGAATTCTCTTATTCCTTAAAGCTTCTGTGAGTGCAATCCTTCCAGCTCTCTTGCACACTGCTCTCCTCATTCTACTCCCTGCTTGATGCTCTCGATTCTCCTTCGAGATTTATACTCCTCATTCTTTCCTCTATTTTGTTCATTTTTGTTGTTCTACATTTTGTTCTACTTTTTCTTCTGTTTTGTTCAATTTGTTCTAAACCGCAAAAACCGCATAATGTTTTTGTTTCTCTTCATCGACCGCGGACTGTTTTTTTCAGGTTTTTTACACTGCAATTACAAGTCCTAAATAAATAACATTTGTTTATTTGAGTTCAGAGTAACTGTTGTTCTATACCGCATAATATTCTGTTTTGCTCATTTTTGTTGTTCTTCGTTTTCTTCTATTTTCTTCATTTTTTTTCTACCGCAGAATGTTCTTAATGATATATTTTTTTGTTTTCTTCATTGTTTTGTTCGCTTTCTTTAACTGCACGTCCTAAATAAATAACATACAGTTATTCATGGAGTTTTCCTGTAACGACTCAATCCGTTTGTATAACAGATAATAGAAGGTCCGGCCGGGGCCACACACCATATGCTACAAAACAGGCGGCGAAGTCACAGGTTGATATCAGAGTTGCGTGTCCTAACTCATAGCATTCTAGCGGAAGCTGTTAACATAAAACTGAACTCCAACCAGGAATGTCCACTAATATAAACACCCACATTTATATAGGATTGTATCAAATACAATGTCATTTGGCCTTAGGGCCTTACAGATGATCGTTACAAAAGTGGCTTTCAAACATCGGCGTGCATGCCAACCACACATGAACAAAACATAATATTTTCATTTAGCCTTCAAGGGCTAACAGCAACAGCAGCTGCAACAGCAGTAGGGATTTCAGCCTTTAAACGTACCGCTCGGTTCTCTAGCACCTGTACAAGGATAGCCCACCCAACGGTGGCAAATAAGGCAACGGTCAGCATTCAGCTGACCAATTTATAACGAACCTACCCCTTACCCGGGGCAGTGATATTCCTTGCTTGCAGGCATAGGAAATCATATGCAGATATATATCACACATTATGTTCTCACGCACAAGCAATCCATCACAACCGTCAGCCACGCGGCCCGATGATCCGTGCACTCAGGGCACATTCTTTGTATACCGGATAAACTAGTTACCCACGCCCGTTCAAGTCCCGAAGCCCAATGACAAACTTGAGCATTTTGCTCCATGGCATGCAGCCGGAGACTTTAGTCTTAATAACCCGGGATTGGCCCGTAGCCCCCATGGTGTCGTGGCGCACAGGCCTAAGACTCTCACTATGCGCTCCAATAGACCGTACTTTCAGGTCTTCAAGTCGGACGAACATAACGCAGGTCGGATCAACCACCTCTCGTTGCTCAAATCACCTTGCCATCACCGAGTACAGCGGACTCGCGGCTAAGAAAAAAGCGCGGGTCGGTTTCGCCTTACCTATTTGGCATAAAGCCATAAGAGCTTATCAAGCTCACACATAGCCAGACCGTTCTCACGGGACTGGCTTTACATTTATCGGTTAGCTAAGAGCCAGGCCTCGCATTAGCGATAAAACTCATTTTCCATCCCTAGACTTAACCGTACATTCATAGCATACACTTGAGGGTGTTTCCTGGACTACCAAGTCAGTACTTCCTACTACTACCCTTCACAGACACAACCCATCAAGCTTCATAAGCATTACAAGTATCAGAGGGACTTTTCCTGCACTACCACTCATGTACTTCCTGCTACTGCCCTTCACAGGTCCAACCCATCGAGCATCACAAGCATCACAAGGGTCTTTTCTTGCACTACCACTCCAGTACTTCCTGCTACTCGCCTTCACAGGCACAACCGATTTGACTCCATAAACTACTTGTTTAATCACGGAGTCTTCTCCGGTGTGTATATGCAATATCACCAATCGAGACCAACCTGTCCAGACGGGCTTCATACAACATGCCTATTCCGTACTCCATTTCCGGATCTATATGCAAGATAATTGGGGATTCGAAGAATCAACCCAAGGGAATCCCTTCACAATTCACTCTCTGGTGGGGGAAATACCATGCACATGCCAAAAAGGAAGCCTTCACATGGCTAATAAGGAAGATTGTTACCCTTGAAGATCGCTTCAGAGCCATGGACTTCTAGCCGCCTGGAAAGCACCGCAACGGCCTTGCCTCCCCAACGCTAGTCTCCGATCTCAAATCGGAACTCCGCATCTCCACGGGTGCCCGACTCCCCTCTCCTCCTCCTCCTTCCTCTCTCTCTAGTTTCTTAGAAAGAGGATGGCCAAGATAAGAATGATATTTTCCTTCTCATTCTCGGCCTTAAAGCAGGGGGAAGAAGTCTGGGCCATCAGATCCCAGCTGAAGAAAATGGACGGCCATGATTTTGCCACAAAAGGCTATTTTTTGGTTGATACTGCCTGTGACACGGTCATAGGTCGTATACCTTATGCGGCAAACAATCGACTCATCCAGACTAGTACACGGCCATTTGACACGCCCATGTCACTGGCCGTGTGACCTGACACACCTTCAAACATGCCCGTGTCTGTGGCCAGGTACCTCAGGCTACACACAATCAAAACAACCCAAGCGGGACACAGCCATGTGACACGCCCGTGTCACATGGCTGACACGCCTGTGTCAGGCCCTCGATACCCACTCGAGACATACTCGAGATAAGCACTCGAGTAATTGGTCATGACATGCCTGTGTCGTAGGGCTGACAAGCCCATGTCCCAGTAGTACTCGAGACATTGACGACCTACTCGAGACAACCCCTCGAGACCCACTCGAGTAGCTACAGAGTGGGACATGGCCATGTGACACGCCCATGTCACAGGCTGTGTACCCTCTCTCTCGAGAATTCGTCGGGCGCATCTACTCGAGTGAAGTTCGTCGACCAGAGGAGGACACGCCCTCAGACACGCCCATGTCGCAGGGCGTGTTCCCTCCCGATAACTCGTCGAGTACTCGACAGACTGCTGATCCCACAGAGCAGGACACGCCCTGCGATATGCCCGTGCCCCAGGCCGTGTCACCTAACTAGAACCCAATCATAGTATTTGGGGTGTTACAACCCTCCCCTCCTTACAAGAAATTTCGTCTCGAAATTTGCACACGGTAAGGAAATCAAAACCAAGAGTTATAACTTTCAACATGTCCGTTACAACAAGATATGCACTGCATAACAGTTTATACAAACAATTCGGGAAATTCCATTCGTATGGTCTTCTCTCGCTCCCATGATAGCTCCTCACGACCAAAATTGTCTAATCGGACTTTGACCATCCCGATTGTCTTGTTCCGCAACTGTTTATCGGCGCGATCCTCGATCCGAATGGGCCTAACTTTCGTCGTTTGCCCATACTCCACCGTCACACGATCATTCTCGATCACTTGAGCTGGATCTTTGACGGCTTTCCGAAGCACAGAGCTGTAAAACACACCATGTAATCCACGCAAGTCTATCGAAACAGCTAGCCGATATGCAGATTCTCCAATTTGCTCTACCACTTCAAAAAGACCAAGATATCTCGAACTTAACTTTGTTAGACGCCGAATCCTAGACACGCATTTGAAGGGTTTGATCTTCAAATATACCCAATCGCCCACCGTGAATTTCACGTTCCGGTGCTTGGCGTTGTACTATTTTGCTTGTCGATCTTGGGCTATCAGTAGCCGTTCCTGAATAGTTCTTATCATCGAGTTAGCTTCCTCGAATTCTTTACATTTATATAGTTTTGATTGGCATGCTTCTGTCCAAGCTAACGGTGGACGACACTTCCGACCATACAGAGCTTCAAACGGTGCCATCCCAATGCTCGCTTGGTAGCTATTGTTGTATGCAAAATCCACCATATAGAGATGATCTTCCCATCTTTTACCAAAATCCAGGGCGCACATTCGGAGCATATCCTTCATAGTTCTGTTGGTCCTTTCAGTTTGGCCATCCATTTGGGGATGAAATGTCGTACTGAACGTCAACTTCGTACCCAACAGCTGATGGACTAACCTCCAATCATTGGATGTAAATTGCCCATCATGATCGCTCACGATGCTACGATGAACACCATATAGCCGTACGATCTGCTCCACATAGAGCTTTGCCAAACTTTCCACTGAATCGTATCGTTTGTTCGGAAGGAAGTGCGCCACTTTCGTCAATCGGTCTACAATCACCTAGATTGTATCATTCCCGCGTTGAGATCACGACAACCCACGCATGAAATCCATTGAAATATAATCGAACTTCCATTCCGGAATCGGCAACGACTACAAGAAAGCGCCAGGCTTCTGGAATTCTTCCTTCACCAAAACACAAGTTTGGCATTTAGCCACATAATGAGCGATATATTTCTTTAGTCCTGGCCACCAGAATAGCTTCTTCATGTCTCTGAACATCTTTGTGCTCCCAGGGTGAATTGAGTACTTGGTGAAATGAGCTTCGTACATCAACTATTCCCGCAACTTACCCATACTCGGGACGCACAACCGGCCCTCTTTCCGCAACAGGCCGTCATCCTAGTAGAATTTGTCCTCTGGCCCATCCTTTGCATAGCGATGGAGACTTTCATCCAGCTCCGTTGCTCGTCGAATCCTGTCCTCAAGGTCATATTGCACCTCCGTCCAGTTCAGACATGCATTGGCAGTGGAATTCTTGTCAATACAAGAAATCTCTAATGCTTCCAACTCCTGGATTAGCCGTTCATCTTGCCTCTGCAACCAATTTGTCCTTGCCGGAGCCCTCTGACTCAAGGCATCATCGACCACATTTCCCTTCCCGGGAGTCTAATGAATTGCAAAGGTGTAGTCCCCAAGTAACTCCAGCCACCTTCGTTGTCGCAAATTTAGATCCTTCTGCTCCAACAAGTACTTTAGGCTCTTATGGTCCGTAAAGATATTCACTTATACGCCATAAAGATAACGTCGTCATAACTTCAGTGCAAAGATCACCGCCGCCAACTCCAGGCCATGGACGTGATAATTTTGTTCATACACATTCAACTGGAGTGAGCCATAAGCAATCACTTTTCCAAATTGCAGAAGAACGCAGCCTATGCCGCTTCTTGAAGCATCCCTATAGATCTCGTATCTGTCGGTACCACATGGTGATGTCAACATAGGCGCCGTGGTCAACCGACTCTTTAGCTATTCAAAAGCTCGCGCGCACTCCGACGTCCAAATGAACTTCTGATCCTTCCTCATCAGTATGGTTAGAGGCAAAGCGATCCGCGAGAAGTTTTCTACAAACCGTCGATAGTAGCCCGCCAGTCCAAGGAAGCTCCTGACCTCGGCCACCAAAGACAACACCGGCCACTCCTGAATGTCTCTTATCTTTGACGGATCCACTGATATGCCCTCTCCACTTACCACATGGACAAGAAAATCCACTGACAACAACCAAAAATCGCACTTCGAGAACTTGGCATAGAGCTTATTCTTTTGCAAGGTGTGCAACACCAACCGCAAGTGGTTTGTGTGATCAGCTTCAGATTGAGAGTACACCAGAATATCATCAATGAATAAAGTCACGAACAAGTCCAAGCACTCTCAGAACGTTTGGTGCATCTGGACCATGAATACCGATGCCGCATTGCATAGACTAAACAACATTACCGTGAACTCATAACGAACAAAGCGTGTTCCAAATGTGGTCTTAGGAATGTCACCTTCCCGAATCCTCAACTGTTAATATCCAGATTTCAAATCCAATTTAGAGTAGACAGTTGATCCCACCAGCTGATCGAACAATTCATCTATCTGTAGAATAGGATACTTGTTCTTCTCTGTCAGCTTATTCAATTCGCGGTAGTCAATACATAACCGCAAACCACTGTCTTTCTTTTTCACAAACAGAACAGGTGCGCTCCAAGGTGACATGCTTGGGCGTATATATCCATGCTCCAGTAACTCTTACAATTAGACTTTCAATTCCGCCATTTCCTTTGGCGCGACGCGATATGGCGAGCGGGCCACAGGTTTCGCACCTGACACCAACTCGATCGTGAAGTCGATCTCCCACTGGGGTGGTAGCCCAGGAAGATCCTTAAGGAACACATCTGCAAACTCCGATATAACCGAAACATCATACACATTGGCCTTTAGACACCGCCTGAATCAACGTGAAGTATAACTTCATGCCCTTCCGAACAGCCTTGACGACTTGGAGTGCAGACATCAAGGTCCCGCCCACTTCTCGCATACCAGCGAACAATACTCTCGCCCTCATGTGCCAAATCATACCAAAGTCTGTGCCGCACACATCACGCACAAGCTCCATATAAAGTATGCAATAAGAAAAGTAATCAACTTTGTTATCGCGCACCTGTGACAATGTCACTGTTCTTAATGGCCTCCTACCGGCCAGGAGTATAAACTCAGGATTTCACCTGGGATGCAGAGGACTCCACCACTGCCTTTCCCGTTTCAACATACGACACTCTTATCTTCTGCTCAACCAGTGGTCGACCAATCCTGACAATTATTGGCGAAAATGTCCCCAAGTAATAGAATATCAACTTTCTGTTCGTGTTCATGACTATCGGGCAAAGACGTTTATTCCAAACAAATATAAGCACAAACGAAACAGTGGAAACTGCCATTCAAAACTGACTACTGTACATACAACACATGCATAGTTCACAAATACACGAGTAGCATAGTTATTTATGTACATAAAGTCGACATTTCCTTCTTGTTTATCGTCCTCTAAGGGCCAACTCAGCAATATCGGGCTTTATGTCCTGCTTTACCACACGAGTAGCACTTGTATTGCTTCTTTGGCTCCTGCACACCAACGCGACAGTCTCAGGCAATGTGTCATTTCTTACCACAAGTATAGCAAGCACGAGTCTCGTGTTTCCGCCTCCTGTGGTGTGCAGGCTTTCCAACCATTGGAGCACTCTCTTTCCTAATCGCAGGCAGTTGCTGGGCTCTGGTCAAGTCCATCTCCAATAATCTAGTTGACTCCACCAATGTTTGGAATCCCAATAACTTAGGACCCATCAACAGAAAACGTAGTTCCTGACGTAGCCCATCATAAAACCTACTGATCTTCTTCTCCTCGGTTTCAAACACAAACTTTGGCTGATGTCTTAGCATAACAAATGCGTGAAAGTATTCCTCAACTGTGTCCATTTCTTAGCTCAAGCACATGTTCAACGATGAAGCTGATGCGCTTCCCCTTGCCGTCTGCTCAATTACATTGGCCGGCATGGGACACATTACCGGATCAGAGGGTTGAACCTGTCCCTCTTAGTGAGCCTTGAGCATTGCAAAAACCACATCAGCGATCAATCGAACTGTCTCTATCGATGGCGGACATGTTGGTACCACAGTTGATGTCAGGCTTCCCCGCAGATGCCGGGGTTCCTGCTGCCATGCAGTCGCGCTAGTCGCCTAGAGTCGCAAAACTCACAAGTAAGCAACAAACATATTGCCAAAAGCCATACCAGGAACGCACAGGTTCCCCAAACAGGTGTATTTGCGCTCCTAAGTGGACATTCAAGAGTTCATTAGTGTTAACGTAGTTCGCACATACACGTGATCACCACCCCACAAAAGAATTAGACTATGAATTCGAAAGGGAAAGACCGAGACAGATGATACCAAAAATGTAACGACTCCATCCGTTCGTATAACAGATAATAGAATGTCCGTCCGGGGCCCTACACCATATGCTACAAAACAGGCGGGGAAGTCACGAGTTGATATCAGAGTTGCACGTCCTAACTCATAGCATTCTAGCGGAAGCTGTTAACATAAAACTGAACTCCAACCAGGAATGTCCACTAATATAAACACCCACATTTATATAAGAATGTATCAAATACAATATCATTTGGCCTTAGGGCCTTACAGTTGCTCTTTATAAAAGTGGCTTCCAAACATCGGCGTGCAGACCGGCCACACATGAACAAAACATAATATTTTCATTTAGCCTTGAAGGGCTAACATCAATAGTAGCAGCAGCAGCAGTGATTTCAGCCTTTAAACGTCCCGCTCGGTTCTCCAGCACATGTACAAGAACAGCCCACCCAACGGTGGCAAAGAAGACAACGGTCAGCATTCAGCTGACTAATTTATAACGACCCTACCCATTACCCGGGGCAGTGGTTTTCCTTCCCTGCAGACATAGGAAATCATATGCATATATATATATATATATATATATATATATATATATATATATATATATATATATATATATATCACATTGTGCTCTCACGCACAAGCAATCCATCACAACCGTCAACCACGCGGCCCGACGATCCGTACACTCAGGGCACATTCTTGGTGTACCAGATAAACCAGTTGCCCACCGCCATTCAAGGCCCGAAGCCCAACGACAAACTTGAGCATTTTGCTCCATGGCGTGCAGCCAGAGATTCTAGTCTTAATGACCCGGGATTGGCCCGCAGCCCCCCATGGTGTCATGACGCGCATGCCTAAGACTCTCGTAATGCGCTCCAATAGACCGCACTTTCAGGTCTTCAAGTCAGACGAGCATAACGCAGGTCAGATCAACCACCTCTCGTTGCTCAAATCACCTTTCCATCACCGAGTACAGCGTACTCGCGGCTAAGAAAAAGGAGCGGGTCGGTTTCACCTTACCTGTTTGGCATAAAGCTGTAAGAGCTTATCAAGCTCACACATAGCCAGACTGTTCTCACGGGACTAGCTTTACATTTATGGGTTGGCTAGGAGCCACACCTCGCGTTAGCGACAGAACTCATTTTCCATCCCTAGAATTAACCGTATATTCATAGCATACACTTGAGGGTATTTTCCTGGACTACCTGTAACACCCCGAAACTCAAAAGAGCGACGGGAGGCGTTTTGAGCCAAGTTTGGAATTTGGCAGGGGTCACACGGCCTGGGACACGGCCGTGTCATATGTCGTGTCCTTGGCAAGTTATGGCGTGTTTGACGCAGTCTGCTGTATCGACATAGGGTCTGCTGTCTCGACATAGGGTCTGCTGTGTTGACACAGGGCCTGTCGTGTCGACACAGGGCATGCCGTGTCGACACAGGGCCTGCCGTGTCGACACAGGGCATGCCGTGTCAACACAGGGCATGCCGTGTCGACACAGGGCCTGCCGTGTCGAACAGGGCCTGCCGTGTCGAACAGGGCCTGCCGTGTCGAACAGGGCCTGCCGTGTCGACACAGGGCCTGCCGTGTCGACACAGGGCCTGCCGTGTCGACACAGGGCCTGCCGTGTCGACACAGGGCTTGTCGTGTCGACACAGGGCCTGCCGTGTCGACACAGGGCCTGCCGTGTCGACACAGGGCCAGCTGTGTCGACACAGATTGTCGATACAGGGTGTATTGTGTCGACACAGAGTGTCGACATAGTGGTCTTGGCAGGGTCTCGACTAAATGTCCCGACACAGTTTGAGTTTGTCGCAGACGTGTCCTGCTCTGGTTTGTGAACCGTGCGGTGTTCGGCCCAGTTTTTCCATGTCAGACCTGGATCGTAGCCGTACATTTCTTTATGTTGGGATCCGACGGCTGGAGGTTATTACTATTGGGATATACCCGAGTGTAGTTTTTCAAAACCCTCATCTTCTGTTCGCCGGTTCTCTGTCTAAGTTCTAGAGAGAGAGGAGAGCAACGAGGAAGAAGAAGTCAAGATCCGGTCACCGACGGAGCTTCGGAGCTCCAAATCGCAAACTGACTTCGGATCTACGGAGGCTAGGAGAGGGCGGTGCTTTTCATCCGCATACTTTTTCATGGCGCCAAGGAAGAATGCTAGGGTAACAATTCTCTACTTGAGCATGTGAAGCTCTACTTCTTTTGCATAGGGAAGCCCGCTCTCGCGAGTGTGCGGTGAGTTTGAGGCGTTCCTTCGGGTAGACATGAATAGTCCCCGTTGTGTACTTGTAGAGTCCGTAATCGAGAATAGATATAGGCATGATGTGTGAAGCCTACCCAGATAAGTTGGTCTGGATCGGTGATGTTGCATTGCATAAATGGTCGGAGAAGACTCCGTGCGAATGTTTGTTTTGGGGTTTTCTACGTGGTAGATTGCAACAGGGAGCCTTGGTGATTAACTCCAAGGTGCACCCGGAAAACTGGGCAGATGCGTGGTTCTGCCAACATGGTGGCCGGGGAGCCAACCTGAACATAACTGGGTTATGTGATATGTATGGGAGATATGGGACTCGGGGAAGCTTGACCCGCGCAGACGACTTAATTGATGTTGCGGTGTGAGTAACGAGTCAGGTGGAACAGTACCCGTTCTATGTTGTTTGGTTAAAGAGACCTAAAGTTACTTGGCACTTACCGTTGGCATAGATGGAGGGTCTTAGGCAGTGGCCAGAAAGACCAGATGCTCACGAGATATTGCCATCCTGGGGGCGGTGGTGAGTTGGCGGACTTTGACTGTGATCACCAAGAATGTGCCCTGAGAGCACGAGACGTGTGGCCGTGTGTGCCTGCGCCTGTGATGTAGTGTTGTTATATTTCTGCATGGTTATGCTAATAAAGTGCATGGAAGGAGCATCGCCGCCCCGTATTCGGGGGCGGGATCGTTATAATTTGGTCAGCATTGTTGACCGTTGCTTTGGTTTGCCACCGTTGCGGTGGATTATGCTTGCAGGTGCTGCGGAGCTGAGCGGTAAATAGCGGGCTAAAGCCCAAGTTGCTGAGCCGGCCCTCGAAGGCCTAATTTTGAGTGTTTTCTTTTATTCATGTATGACCGGCCTGCGTGTCGAGGTTTGAAAAACATGTAATTTGAGGAAAACAATTGTAAGGCCATAAGGCCAGTACTTGTGTATTTGTACTTCGTTCCTGTTGGCTTTGTAGTGGACATTCATGCTAGTGTTGGGTTCTTTATTAATGCAACAATTTTTATTGCTTCCGCTAGAATGCTCTGTGTAGGACGTTTGATTGGTTGGATGGTTTCCATTGAGTAACCACCAGGTCTATCTGTGGTATATGGCGTCGGGCCCCGGCCGGACCTACTGCTATATGCTATGTGACGGATATGGGGTGTTATAATTTGGTATCAGACTATTGGTTTCAGTCGGGCTTAAAATGAATTCGTGGATGAATTCTTTTTAAGGGGTGGTGAGCACCTGTGTGCGGGTCATCGTTATAACAACAAAAGAACCCATGAATGTCCACTTCGGAATGAAAATACACGTGTTTGAGAAACCTGCGTGTTCCTATAATTGCTTTTTGCAATTTTGTATGGTCGCTTAATGGTGTTTTGTACAACTATAGGTGACCAAAAGCGGTGTTGGGCCGTCAGAACGCCGAGTTTCTGAGGCTAGTAGTGCACCAAATGATGCTCCTGCAACACCTCAATCGGCTGAAACCATACGATTGGTCGCCGAAGCAGTGTTTGCCATGATCAATGCGCAGCCTGCAAGGCAAATACAGCAGCCCGCTCCGGCGATGGAGCAGGTACCTCTTTTAGTGGTTGAGCTGAGAATAGTGGAGCAGGTAGTAGTGGAACCGTTGGTGCCAAGGAGGGCAACCGAGAGACACCTCAAGCATTTCATGAGCTTTAATCCTCAGGTATTTTGGGGGTTGGGAACCCCATCTCAAGCTGAAGACTGGCTCTCCCGTGTGAAGAGAGTCTTGACAGCGACGGAGACGGAGGAGTGGCAGATGACCACTATAGCTACGTTCCTGTTGGATGGAGACGCTAGGCTGTGGTGGGAGGGTTTGGAGCTGCATCTATTGAGAGGAAGGCAACTTACAGACGTCTCGATGGAGGAGTTCTCGAGATTATTCTTGGCTAGGTACCTCCCTTCGATTCAGAGGATAACTTTGGAGAATGAGTCCCAGAGGTTGGTACAAGGAGAGAGTAGCATGGATGAGTATCTCTACGAGTTTACCCGGTTGGGTCGGTACGCTAGATCCATCATCGCGGATGAGGAGCGCAAGACGAATTGATTCTATGAAGGTTTGAGAGATGACTTGAGGCTACTACTCTCGGGGCCTATGATGCAGGGTTTCTTGATCTTGGTCAACACGATCCGGTCCTTGGAGAAGGACATGAAGAATGTTCAAGCGAAGAAAAGCTTGGGTGATAAGAAGTCTGAGTTCAAGGTGCCGGCTAACTCAAAGTCTGGGTACCGTAAGTTCTTCAAGAAGGCTAGGACTTTGGGTCCAGCTCCTTCTTCCGGTGCTTCTAGGGCGACTGCGGGTCGGACCCCGGGTGCATGTTTCACTTGTGGAAAGTCAGGGAACTTTGCCCGTGACTGCTGGAGCGGACGTCCCAAGTCCGAGAGGAAGTCGGGAGCGACTTATGAAGAGAAGAGTAAGGCGGTGGAGTCAACCGTGTCCCATTATGCTCCGGCTCAACCGAAAGTTTATAATCTTGGCCAACAGGAGGCCATCAAACAAGCGGATGTGGTGACAGGTACGATTTAAATTTGTAGCAAGTTGAATTTCTTTACATACTTGTTATGCGTATGTTACCTTACCACTGATTGTTTAGGATTTGTTTTGATTTGTGAGTATCTGGCAAGAGTACTCTTTGATACAGAAGCTTCACACTCCTTCTTGTCCGAATGATTCATATCGTGCATCGGAGTACCTTCTTCGATGGCGAAGGACAAGTTGGATGTGTTGTTATCGAATGGGTGTTCGATGCGCGTGGATAAAATCTGCGGTGTTAAGATTCGCATTGGGAATCAAGAGTTCGATCTGCAAGCGTCATTACTACCGCTGGTGGAGTTCGACGTTATATTTGGCATGGACTAGCTCTCGGAGAAGCAAGCCTATATTGATTGCGGTCGAAAGGAAGTCAAGTTGGGAGCAAGTCGTGAGACAACCTTTACGGGCTTGAAAGGGTCGAGCAAGACGTTGATGTCCGCTCTACAGGTGGTGAAGGCGGTTCGTGCTAGTGTAGAGCTGTTCTTTATACTAGTGGAGGTTGCAAAGCCGAATCCTACGTTGGATAGTATTTTAGTGGTAGCTGAGTACACTGATGTGTTCCCCGCCGATCTTCCTGGAGCCCCACCTTAATGGGAGATAGATTTCACGATTGAGCTAGTGCCAGGTGCGAAGCCTGTGTCACGATCTTCGTATCGGTTAGCGCCTAAGGAAATGACATAGCTGAATGTGCAACTTCAAGAGTTGTTGGAGCAAGGGTTTATACGTCCAAGTTCGTCGCCTTGGAGTTCACCGGTCCACTTTGTAAAGAAAAAGGACGGGATCTTGAGACTTTGTATTGATTATCAGGAGTTAAACAAGCTAACGGAAAAGAGCAAGTACCCAATCCCAAGAATCGATGATCTTTTTGATCAGTTAGTCGGGTCGACGGTGTACTCTAAGTTGGATCTCATGTCTGGTTACTATCAGCTGAGGATAAGGGAGACTGATATCCCTAAGACAGCGTTCAGTACAAGATACGGGCATTACGAATTTACGGTCATGCCGTTTGGGCTGACTAATGCGCCGTCGGTGTTCATGGATTTGATGAACAGGACCTTCAGGGAGTACTTGGACCATTTTGTGATCGTCTTCATCGACGATATTTTGGTGTACTCGCAGAGTGAGGAAGATCACTTCAGGCATCTTCATTTGGTTTTGGAGACGCTAAGGAGGAATCAATTTTACGCCAAGTTCTCGAAATGCGAGTTGTGGTTGTCCTCACTGGCATTCGTCGGTCATATAGTGAGTGGAGAGGGTATTGCAGTGAATCCGGTGAAGATTGTTGCGATACGAGAGTGGCCTGAGCTTTCTACGGTAGCGGAAGTCCGGAGCTTTCTGGGGCTTGCTGGCTATTATAGGCGCTTCGTGGAGAACTTCTCGCGGATAGCGTTACCTCTCACTACTTTGACGAGGAAAGAGCAGAAGTTCGTTTGGACGCCGGAGTGCGCACGAGCTTTTGAGGATTTGAAGTGTCGATTGACCATGTCGCCAGTTCTTAGTTCGCCGTGTGGGACCGAAGGTTTTGAAATTTATAGTGATGCTTCAGGCAGTGGTTTGGGTTGTGTGCTGTTACAGCATGGAAGCGTTATAGCATATGGCTCGAGACAGCTGAAAGTGCATGAGAGGAATTATCCGGTCTACGACTTGGAGTTAGCGGCCGTGATTTTTGCCTTGAAGCTGTGTAAACATTATTTGTACGGTGTGAAGATTGATATCTACACTGATCACAAGAGCCTGAAAGATTTGCTGGATCAGAAAGATCTGAACATGCGGCATCATAGGTGGATGGAGTTCCTGGGAAACTATACATTCAAGATCCACTACGTTCCTGGTAAAGGCAATGCGGGTGCGGACGCGTTGAGTCGCCGGGCCCCAGCTCAAGCCAATTAGTTGTCGGTCCATGACGAGTGGTTGGTTCGGGAGTTAGAGGCGTTGGAGATCTCTTGTGTAGACAAGCAATCAAGTGCTGAAGCATTATTGAATTGGACTGAAGTCCAATATGACCTGCCTGATCGGATTCGGCAGGCTTTGGATATGGATGTCCACATGAAGCAACTCGTGATAGAGGCTCTGGATGGGTCAAATTCTCAATTCGTTGTGGAGGACAGATTATTTTGGAAAGACGGTCGTCTGTGCGTCCCAAGCGTGGGCAATTTGTGGGTGGAATTGTTGTACGAGGCGCATCATACCAAGTACTCAATTCACCCGGGGAGCACGAAGATGTACCGCGATGTTAAGAAATTGTTCTGGTGGCCAGGACTGAAAAAGGATGTGACGCTCTACGTGGCGAAGTGTCAAACTTGCGCCTTGGTGAAAGCGGAATGCCAAAAGCCGGGAGGATTCTTGAAATCCTTGCCTATTCTGGAGTGGAAGTTCGACGACATTTATTATGGACTTTGTGCACGGGCTGCCAAGGTCGCAAAAGGGGAACGACGCCATTTGGGTGGTCATAGATCGTCTAACGAAGGTGTCGCATTTCATTCCGCATAGGAAGGATGATCCGGTTGAGAAATTGGCAAAGTTGTATGTGGATAATATTGCGCGGCTTCATGGTGTGCCCCGCAACATCGTGAGTGGCCGAGATGGGCGGTTCACGTCCAATGATTGGAGGCTGGTGCAGCAGATGTTGGGAACAAAAATGAGTTTTAGCACAGCCTTTCATCCGCAGACGGATGGTCAGACCGAGAGGGTCAATAGGACAATGGAAGACATGCTTCGCATGTGTGTCCTGGACTTTGGAAAGCAATGGGAAGACCACCTATACTTGGTGGAGTTCGCGTACAATAATAGCTACCAGGCAAGCATACAAATGGCACCCTTCGAGGCCCTTTATGGTAGAAGATGTCGCACAACGTTGTCTTGGTTGGAAACAGGCGAGTCAAAGTTGTACAAGCGACTAGAGGTGGAGGATGCTACTTCTTGGGTGACGACCATTCAGGAGAGGTTGCTAATCGCTCAGGACCGCCAGACTAAGTACTATAATGCCAAGCACAGGAACGTGGAGTTCGCTGTTGGCGATTGGGTGTACTTGAAGATCAAGCCGTTCAAGGGTGTCTCGCGGGTGTGGCGCTTGAAGAAGCTAAGCCCGAGGTACCTTGGACCGTTTGAGGTTCTGGAGCGGATTGGTGAAGCAGCATACCGGTTGAAGCTGTCAGTGGAGCTTAGTGGTCTACATGATGTATTCCATATATCGGTGCTACGGAAGGCGGTATAAGAGCCTACCCAAGTGATCGCAGACGATCAAGTGCCGGTCGATAGTGGGTTGACGACGAAGGTCAAGCCCCTACGTATTGAGGACTTGGAAGTCAAGCGGCTACGCAAGAAAGAGATCAGGATGGTCAAGGTCCGTTGGGACAATTGCGGTCGGGAGGAGCTCTCTTGGGAGCGAGAGCAGACTATGCTTGAGGAGTACCCAGAGTTGTTTTGCTCAGGTACTGTTTAAGTTTTACGCTTATCTTTCCTTTATGTAATTTCATGGACGAAATTCTTTTAAGAGGGGGAGAGTTATAACGCCCCGAAACTCAAAAGAGCGATGAGAGGCATTTTGAACCAAGTTTCGAATTTGATAGGGGCCACACGACTTGGGACACGGGCGTGTCATAGGCCGTGTCCTTGGCGAGTTGTGGCATGTTTGACGCAGTCTGCTGTGTCGAGACAGGGCCTGCTGTGTCGAGACAGGGCCTCCTGTGTCGAGACAGGGCCTGCTGTGTCGATACAGGGCCTGCTGTGTCGACACAGGGCCTGTTGTGTCGACACAGGGCCTGCTGTGTCGACACAGGGCCTGCTGTGTCGACACAGGGCCTGATGTATCGACACAAGAGTGTCGATACAGGGGTCTTTGCAGGGTCTCGACTAAATGTCCCGACACAGTTTGAGTTTGTCGCGGACGTGTCCTGCTCCGGTTTGTGAACCCTGCGGTGTTCGGCCCAGTTTTTCCATATCAGACCTGGATCGTAGCCGTACATTTCTTTATGTTGGGATCCGAAGGCTGGAGGTTATTCCTATTGGGATATACCCGAGTGTAGGATTTCAAAACCCTCATCTTCTGTTCGTCGGTTCTCTGTCTAAGTTCTAGAGAGAGAGGAGCGCAACGAGGAAGAAGAAGTCTAGATCCGGTCACCGATGGAGCTTCGGAGCTCCAAATCGGGAATCGACTTCGGATCTACGGAGGCTAGGAGAGGGCGGTGCTTTTCATCCACATACTTTTCCATGGCGGCAAGGAAGAACGCTAAGGTAAGATTCTCTACTTGAGCATGTGAAGCTCTACTTCTTTTGCATAGGAAAGCCCGCTCTCGCGAGTGTATGGTGAGTTTGAGGCGTTCCTTCGGGTACACATGAATAGTCCCCGTTGTGTACTTATAGAGTCCGTAATTGAGAACGGATATAGGCATGATGTATGAAGCCTACCCGAACAAGTTGGTCTGGATCGGTGATGTTGCATTGCATAAATGGCCGGAGAAGACTCCGTGTGAATGTCTGTTTTTCGGGTTTTCTACGTGTTAGATTGTAACAGGGAGCCTTGGGGATTAACTCCAAGGTGCACCCGGAAAACTGGGCAGATGCGTGGTTCTTCCAACATGGTGGCCTGGGAGCCAACCTGAATATAACTGGGTTATGTAATATGTATGGGAGATACGGGACTCGGGGAAGCTTGACCCGCGCAAACAACTTAATTGACGTTGCGGTGTGAGCAACAGGTCAGGTGGAACCGTACCCGATATATGTCGTTCGGTAAAAGAGACCTAAAGTTACTTGACACTTACCGTTGGAATAAATGGAGGGTCTTAGGCAGTGGCCAGAAAGATCAGATGCTCACGAGATATTGCCGTCCTGGGGGCGGTGGTGAGTCGGCGGACTTTGACCGTGATCACCGAGAATGTGCCCTGAGAGCAGGGGGCGTGTGGCCGTGCGTGCTTGCACCTGTAATGTAGTGTTGTTACATTTCTGCTTGGTTATGCTAATAAAGTGCAGGAAAGGAGCATCGCCGCCCCATGTTCGGCGGCGAGATCGTTATAATTTGGTCAGCATTGCTGGCCGTTTCTTTGGTTTGCCACCGTTGCAGTGGATTGTGCTTGCAGGTGCTGCAGAGCCGAGCGGTAAATAGCGGGCTAAAGCCCAAGTTGCTGAGCCGGCCCTCGAAGGCCTAATTTTGAGTGTTTTCTTTTATTCATGTATGGCCGTCCTGCGTGCCGAGATTTGAAAAACATGTAATTTGAGGAAAATAATTGTAAGGCCATAAGAGCAGTACTTGTGTATTTGTACTTCGTTCCCGTTGGCTTTGTAGTGGACATTCATGCTAGTGTTGAGTTCTTTATTAATGCAACAATTTTTATTGCTCCCGCAAGAATGCTATGTGTAGGACGTTTGATTGGTTAGATGGTTTCCATTGAGTAACCACCCGGTCTGTATGTGGTATATGGCGTCGGGCCCCGGCCGGACCTACTTCTATATGCTATGTGACGGATAGGGGGTGTTACACTACCAAGCTAGTACTTCCTGCTACTACCCTTCACAGGCACAACCCATCATGCGTCATAAGCATTACAAGTATCAGAGGGTCTTTTCCTGAACTACCACTGCAGTACTTCCTGCTACTGCCCTTTACAGGTCCAACCCATCGAGCATCACATGCATCACAAGCATCACAAGGGTCTTTTCCTGGACTACCACTCCAGTACTTCCTGTTACTCGCCTTCACAGGCACAACCCATTTGACTCCATAAACTACACGTTTAATCACGGAGTCTTTTCTGGTGTGTATATGCAACATCACCAATTCAGACCAACCTGTCCAGATAGTCTTCACACAGCATGTCTATTCCGTACTCCATTTCCGGATCTATATGCGAGATAATTATGGATTCCAAGAATCAACCCAAGGGAATCCCTTTACAATCCACCCTCTAGTGGGGGAAATCCCATGCACATGCCAAAAAGGAAGTCTTCACATGACTAAGAAGGAAGATCGTTACCCTTGAAGATAGCTTCGAAGCCATGGGCATCTAGCCGGCTGGATAGCACCGCAGCGGCCTTGCCTCCACAACGCTAACCTTGGATCTCAAATCGGAACTCCGCAGCTCCACCGGTGGCCGGCTCCCCTCTCCTCCTCCTCCTTCCTCTGTCTCTCTCTAGTTTCTTAGAAAGAGGATGGCCAAGATAAGAATGAGATTTTCCTTCTCATTCTCGGCCTTAAAGCAGGGGGAAGAAGTCTGGGTCATCAGATCCCAGCTGAAGAAAATGGACGACCACGATTTTGCCACAAAAGGCTATTTTTTGGCTGACACGGCCTGTGACACGCCCGTGTCACAGGCCGTGTACCTTAAGCTGCACACAACCGACTCATCCAGACCAGTACACGGCCATGTGACACGCCCGTATCACATGCCGTGTGACCTGGCACGCCTTCAGACATGTCCGTGTCTGTGGCCGTGTACCTCAGGCTGCACACAATCAAAACAACCCGAGCGGGACACGACCATGTGACATGCCCGTGTCACATGACTGACACGCCCGTGTCAGCCTCTCGAGACCCACTCGAGACCTACTCGAGACAAGCACTCGAGTAATTGGGCATGACACGCCCGTGTCGTAGGGCTGACACGCCCGTGTCGTAGGGCTGACACGCCCGTGTCCCAGCAGTACTCGAGACATTGACGACCCACTCGAGACACCCCCTCGAGACCCACTCGAGTAGCTACAGAGTGGGACACGGCCATGTGACACGCCCGTGTCACAGGCCGTGTACCCTCTCTCTCGAGAATTCGTCGGCTGCATCTACTCGAGTGAAGTTCATCGACCAGAGGAGGATACGCCCTCGGACAAGCCCGTGTCGCAGGTCGTGTTCCCTCTCGAGAACTCGTCGAGTGCAGTTCGTCGAGCACTTGACAGACTGCTGATCCCACAGAGCAGGACACGCCCTGGGACACGCCCGTGTCACAGGCCGTGTCACCCAACTGGAATCCAATCCTGGGATTTGGGTTGTTACATTGCTTCTCTCCGTGGAGTTTTCTGATTGAACATTCGTTTATTTGAGTTTAGTTGTGCTGCTATTCTGTACCGCAGAATGCAGCAAACTCAATAAATAATATTCACTGTAGTATACATAGCAGCGAGCATCTATAACAAATTCAATAAATAACATACCGCAGAATGTTCTTCTCCTATAACAAACTCAATAAATAACATACCGCCGAATGTTCTGCTGCTATAACATTCCGTGAAGTATAGGGATAACATACAACAAAAAAATCTGTGCTAACTATAGTTTCTTTGTGTTTATTTGAGTTTATGAACTATATAAAAAGGCGAAAGACACTTTATGTGAACATGTAGCACTATTCTTCTGCACTATATAAAAAGGCGGAAGACACTATAGTTTCCATGGAGTTTAGTTCTGTTAGAAAAAACTCTTAATAGGAATATTCGGTATGGAAACAAGCAATCCTATTTTTTACTTGCAGAGACTATATTTGCAACGGCAATATGATCGCAGTTTTTACCTAAATTTCCCGTGTCCTGACACTATTATTGAGCACGTTGTAATTACTTCTATACTTTTCTGTTGTTAAAATAACCTTCCTAATTACTATTGCACTTTTAAAAGGGGTATTGCTTGGGTTAGTTGCAACAAAATTACTTCTGAACTTTTGGAGAAGTTGCAACACAATTATTTCATTTTGTTCTTAAACTTCAGGAATCATGTCATTTAGGTGAACTTTAGAATTATTGAGTTTCTTTGTTGGAACTTCTCCAAACGTGAAATTGCTTGGATTGTTACACCATGAGATTGTTTGAACATTCTTATATCAAAATAAGGATTTGTGAGAAAATGTGTTAATTAGGAGCACATTTATAAATGGTGCAACAATCCAAGCAATTTCACGTTTGGAGAAGTTGCAACAGAATTAGAAATCAGGTCGATTTCACCGAAAAACTCAATAATCCAAGCAATATCTCAACGACGAATGTCGCCTCCACGACGAATGTCTCCATCATGACTAATGACTCTGCAACAACACATGTCGCCCCCATGACGAATGTCTCCCCCACGACGAATGTGGCCCCCACGACGAATGTTGCCCCCACGACGAATGTTGCCCCCACGAAGAATGTCGGCCCCTCCACAAATGTCGCCCCCTCCACAAATGTCTACCCCTCCACAAATGTCGCTCCCACGACGAATGTTGCCAGCACAGGGTCCCCCGTGCATGGCTGCTTGTTTATATATATATATATATATATATATATATATATATATATATATATATATATATATATGTAAACAACTAGTCCGGCCAGACACTCCCTCATCCTAGCATGCAGCACCGGCCACCATCTAGCTCTCCCGAGCTCTTCCATGCAGCTTGTTGCTCGACCAATTTCCTTCTCCTAGAAGCAGCTCCTCCACCTCCATGAAGAAACACCAGCACCACCACCTCAATAAGGCGACCACCAGTCGCTCCTAAGAAGCTCGGATGCCACATCATCTCTGCCACCTCGACAACCACCTCCAAATCCAGTAGAGCTCCTCCCCATACATCAGGCTCGGCCGCCTCCTCGCCTCGGCCACTTCAAAAACTCACAGCCCACCGTCGTCACCATGCAACAAGTTCGGCCACCTCCACCTCCATGCAGCTCACGGGCAGCCCACACCCATCTCTGTTGTCACCATGCGGCCACATGGATAGGTCAAGGTGGCATCTTCAATGCTACCATTTCACCTCAGCTCCTCCAAGTCAGCAGGCCACGGCTCCCTCAGCTCCCTCCACACTTTGCATCCCACCATTGACGCAGCCACCGTTTCACCCGGAAATAGCAGATCAATAGTAACGACTGAATTAATTTCATTTGGCCGAATACTGTAGCATGAATAGTAATGGACAAATGAAATTAAATTCATCCATTTGTGTTAATCAAAACTATAAATACTTCACTTTTACAAGGAAAATGGGAAGACATTCAAGAAGAAAATTTTCATTTCCGTCCCTAGATTGCTGGATTGCTAGGTTGGAGAAGTTTTATTTCGGGATGTCTCGTCAAGTTGCCTCATTTTTCTGTATTTATTTTTTTTCAATAACCTTGTACATTTTTTGTTACTTCGCATTGTTCTCCCGATTCTTCTACAAAAACAAGTTCAAATTTTATTTTCACTCAAAAATAAATCTATTTCAATTTTTGTCTCTTGTCATCTTCATTTTTCGTTTTTTATGATGTCGCATTTTTTTAAGAATGCCCCCCCCCCCTTTCCATGAGTAACAAATATCTATAGAGCTCGATTGAGATGATCCGAGGATGAGATAATATTTTTTTGATTTTAGATTTGATTCTCTCTAATTGTTCAATGCCTACGATTTACCTTTGATCAAAATTGGTGTGGGGCTATATCGTCGATATATAGTTTTCATTTTGTTTTCGTTCTTTAGTTAGCCGAGAGGATCGTAAGAAGAATCTATTGGTCATAGGTAAAAAGAGTATAATGCAATTCTCGAGAGAAGACGACATAACTCTTCCGGATTGAAGTAAAATTCAATAGCGAGGGTCACTACCTAAAGCAAGTCTTAGGTGATGTGACTTGAGAATGAGAGTTCAGTCGATACACTTAAGCTTAGTTGAACTTAATCCAAGAAAGAGGCGTGTTCATGCTTCGGGAACCTCCACGGTCAAGATCTCTTCAACAAAAGAATTGCACTCTATTTCCATTTTGTATCTTCTTTTTCCGAGGTGATTCAAAGATATGGTACTAGTTTTTAAACCATCGAATTAATTCCATTAACATCTCTTGTGTTTTTTTTATTCGCAATCCAAACTCCAAGTTCTAATTGATTAGATAATAGTGATTTTAAAAGTACAATTACTCAACCACCACGATTCTAATACGACTTTGTTTTTTTAAAACCTATACTACTTTCGATACAGTACACTTGCCATTGTTGTTTGCAGGCATAGTTTTGTGCATCATAAAGCATAAGAAGGCAAAGCCATAAAAGAATTTGCAAATAATTCTGGCTAATTCCCGAAGCGTCGTGTAAGGACAACTCATTCGACACCATATGAGCAAAGCATTGAGTGGAGCACATGCTGTCAAAGCCTCAAAAGAAGTAGACAGAAAAATCTGTCTAATTATAGAAGCGTTGATGAAGACAATTCACTCAACGCCAACTCAAGAAAAAATTCAACTAAGTACAGAAGCGTTGAGTGAAGGCTGTTCACTCAACGCCTCGGCAATATGGCAGGCAAAGGTACGAAGCATTGAGTGCAGAAGCTTCACTCAACGCCTCCATGCAGAGAAAATATGGTAAGTCTAAATGCCTTGAGTGATGAAGGTTCACTCAACACCTAATCAGTTAGACCACAAAAGTCTATATTCTTTGAGTACTGTCAACTCACTCGACGTCTGGTGTTTGCAAAAAATTGACTAAGTGTTTTGGGGTTGAGTGACAAACCTTCACTCAACGCTTATGCTGAATTGTCTGAATTTGACTAAGTCTACCGTTGCTGACGTCAGCAGAAATTCAAATGTCGCGGGAAGTCTACAATAGACGATAAATGGCGCCACTTGCTGTTGTACAACATTTAATGCAAAAGTGGAGTTGCAGCTACAAACTCCAGGAGGGACCATTGCTTAAAGAGCCATTGGAAGGCGAGATAGAAAAAGAATAGAACAGTAAGAAGAAATTTACTTTTGGAAAATAACAGAACTTCATCTTCTTCCTCTTGACTGAGTTGCAGAGCTTGAAGGAGGAGTTCATTCTTCTGTTCTAAAAGTTCAAGCATGATAGTTGTTGATCTACTCATCTTCAACAACAAAGTTTAGAGAAAATTCTCTATAAGTTAGAATTTAGAGTACAAGGCCGCCATAGCTACCGAGTCTTCACAGCTCAAGCTAAACTACTCCTGAAGATATTTTCCTGGAGTTGTAAAGAATGGAGGACAGATTTAATCTCCATTCAGAAGGTGAAAGACATGGAGACTCTAGCTCTGGTGTCAAACATCATCAACCAACAACTATCCTTTGGTAGGATCATTTTAATCTGAGTGTAAGCCTAACTTATAAAGGCTGAGTGTATGATCTTTAAGCATATCAGAGTTGTAGGATTCAGTTCTGAATCTTAGTGGTTCGGATTTTGGCCAGAGGTATGATCTGGTTCTGATCTGAGGTATTAGAGTCATTCTCTCTAAGTTGTAAGGCCATCCTTCGAGCCTGAGTTGTAGGACTTTGAGTTAAAGTCTGAGGAAGGGCATGGTGGTCCTGAGTGGTAGGGCTTTGTGCCTGAGTTGTAAGAATTAGAGGAGTCTGAGAGATCCTGAGGGATCTGATTTGTAAGCTCATTCAGCCGAGTTGGAGAAGTTTCCTTGTCTAAGAAACTGTTAGATAGGTGTGAGGGATAGTGGATGTAACCAGAATATGGGGAACCACTATAAATTTATGTGTACTGTGTGAGTAATCTTGAAAGCTAACAAAAATTAAATCATTACACATCAAGAATAAGGAAAATATTAAAAAAGTCCTAAAAAATATTGACCCTCTCTAGGTGTTAACTACTCTTGAAACTAAAGACTTTTATGTGGTATCAGACGAAGGTTACTCAAGAACTTAACAGTCTAAGTTGATCTCCAAGAGTATCATAAGTTTATCCTTATGGGTTCAAGATTGAACCATAAGGAGTTGGACTCCATGAAGCTTCCTATCTGAAGGATGGAGAGATTTGTGACCTGGTTGGAAAGGGTTAGGCTGTTTATGGAGGCATCTGACCCTACAATCTTTATAACAGTTCTAAAGGGACCATTCATCGCCACGAAGGTCTCAGTTTTGGATGCAACTATCCAGAAACCTAACAAATACTCTGAGATGACCAAGGATGAGGTCATATTAGCAACCATGGATAAGAGAGCACATAACATAATAGTGAGTGCCATTGATGACTCAACCTTCCAGAACCTTGTCCACTACAGGACCTCTAAGGAAATGTGGAACACCTTGGTTGTCTATATGGAAGGCACTTAAGAAGTCAGGGATGACAAGAAATCCCTGCTTTATCAAGAAGATGAAGCCTTCGGGTAGACCATGAAATACATCATAGCTGAATGCTATGAAAAATTCTTCCGAATAGTGAATGAGTTGAGGATCTATGGGAGGGTTTTTAACAATTATAAGCTAAATGACAAGTTCCTTAAATCACTAACAAGAGACTGGGACACCAAGATCCGTGTCATCGGGGAAGTGGCAAAGCAAGCTGAAACTCCTAGTCACACAATGTTTGGAAAGCTACTCTCCTATGAGATGCAGCTGTAAGACCCCCCTCCCGGAACGCAAAACACGACACGAAGGGGGTCTTATGCCCAGAACAGCCGCCTTGCGGTAGCAATAGCACACGGTCTAACCTGTACCACAAGACGCCTATTCCGCCGGCAATATACAATATCAATCAATGCCAACCCGACCAAAATATAATTTAGAAGTCAATCCACATATAAGAATAATATAAGTCCAAAAGTACATCAAAAACAAGAAGCTACAACAAGCTTCTAAAGTATCAGAGTACAACTAAAACATGCCCATAGGGCTACATCAAAACCTCTCAAAACTCACATTGGTAACCGACGGTAGCGAAGGCACCGTCCCTTCAGGCCCTGTCGTCCTGGCCTGGCTGTCCTGCTGCATAGTCTGCGGCGGCTATACCTACCGGTTTCCTCATAGAAAGGAAGACGTAGCAACCGTTAGTCAAAAAGACTAAGTGGCTTCACATCCGCTCCCCCGGCGACTCCTCGGCACCGGGCGGAGAAAGGAATCAGTGTACAATATATAATAAGTAATATAAGCAGGTACAAGCAGGTGGAATAAGTACATATAAAGTGAACAGTAATAGAGGAAATGTATAACATGATTAATAGCAGTCTACACTAGCAATTCTACATAAGTTATACCAATCCATCTAGTATAGAGTTCTACAACAGGAAAGTAACTTAACTTCTAAAGATGCCCATATAAGCTTATAAGTTAAGGATCGGTTTAACATAAAGTACTCATCGTATAGGAGTGCACATACAAACTTATATGATGAGCAACTTTTTATGCAATGCGTTGTAATGGTATGTTTGCAATGCAATGACTCACCCATGATCACACACATGTAACCGCTATGTCGACACAGACTTGTAGTTCCAACTTTTCGAGCAGGTAGCTAAACTCTCAGGAGTCAACCGTCGTGGCCAGGCGGTGACAGTAGAGAGGGCTTCTCTACTACTAAGCGGGTATCCACACTACGTCGCTTAGGCTTCCGTACGACTCAACGTTAAGAACACAACAACGGATCCCCATGCGTACTACGGCCCAGCAGAAGTCTTGGGTAGATGTGCACTGAGAACCAATCCCCGAACTGGCCTTGTGTGACCCGGAAGGAGCCTCGAAAAAAGCACGAGGACTAAGCCCAACCATTCACTTGGCATGGAAGGAGCCCCGGGAAATGAACACCGAGGAACAAGCCAAACCACCCAAAGTCTAACTATCAACTCCCGTCGGTGTGACGACTGGCGAGCCCGTAGACCTGCCACACTATCCTTAACCCAGGATTACGATACCGCGTGTCGACTCACACCGCATGCAAATTCCACATCACCGTGGCACAGAAGGAGCCTTGGAGAAAGCACGAGGACCAAGCCCAATCGTCCGTCTATGTTACTCCCCAACATTACCCGAACCAGTGCGGTCAATAAGATTATATATATAATCTACGGTCACATAACCCTAGCATAACCGATTACAATTCTTTAATCAAAATCAACTCATTTGTGCGCACATGAATCGATAATCTAAACATCAACGACCGTTTGTTCATAACAACCTCCACCAATCGAGTACACCAATTCGAGTCAATCTCATCATTAACTGACGTATTACCGTTATCGTTACGTCCTCGACATTACTCATATTGAAATCGTTCCAATCTCACCAATACGTCAAATGTTCGTTCACCAATTTCTACCAAACATATTTGTTCAAGTGCAACCTACTTCTCCATTTGTTTACGTGTGATCCATACAACAATTTCATCACTCGTTAAGTTATGACATTTAAACATAAAAGAATTCTCCAGCCCCTACGTCAATTAGTTACAATGTCTCTACCGAATTCAATTCCAATGTTATACCAAACCTAGAATTTTAAGTACAGAATACTGAGGCTGCAAAAATCCGGTGAAGGCGCGTAACCCATCGTTGGAAAAGTATTTACAGTGGCTATAACTTTTGTGTTTAGTCGAAAGCCCGGATCTGGCCGTATCACACCTGAAAACAGCCTATAAGATCGCTGCGTGCAGAACATAGATTTCTGCACGCTTAGTTTGTCAGTCACCAATTTCGTTCAGGCTTTCCTGTGGGTACAGGCTTGTCCTGAAGTCATGCAACCACTCGTTGGAAAGGTATTTTTGAGGACTTCGACTTTCGTGTTTAGCCAAAATCCCGAATAAGGCTGTATCACACTTGAAAACAGGCTACAAGATCGTTGCGTGCAGAACACAGATTTCTGCACGCTTAGTTTGTCAGCCGTCAATTTCGTTCAGGCTTTCCTGTGGCTACAGACTTCGCCTGAAGTTGTGCAACCATTTGTTGGAAAGGTATTTTCGATGACTTCGACTTTTGTGATTAGTCAAAAGCCCATATCTGGCTGTATCAAACTTGAAAACAGCCACGAAGATCACTGTGTGCAGAGCACAGATTTCTGCACGCATCTTAAGGTGGAATGAATGGCATCGGTTCATCTTCCTCCTCAAGCCGATTTACAAAAATCACATCTAGACATCCTCCTCCCTTGTTCACCCTCAAAAAGACACATTTCTTTATGAAACCATCTCCTATCGTCCCATAGAAGTAGGGAGAGGTTGAAGACAACTAAACCCTAGGACACAAATCCTAGCATGGCCATTCCTAGAAAACTTCTCCTCTCGGATCTAGACTCTCTTGAGTTGATATCTCTCCTAGGAAATAACTAAAGATCTAGCACCAAGGGAGAGAGGAGGAAGCTCACCTCATTTCCAGCGTTTCCACAATTTCCGACCAAGGATCTTGTAACTCTTCTCGGCGACATCTTCTCCTCCTCGGGGGCGGCGGTACTTCACCTCTTGGACTTGCTCCAACACCTTCTTCCTCCTCTCTAGCAGTTTATCTAGGAAAGAGGCTTGGAATGAGAATAAAAACGGCTAGGGTTTTCATTTCCCTTATAAGTGAAAACTGACACTGGTAGGGACACACCCGTGTCCTTACACGTGTCCCGCTCGGGCGATGCGTCATCGACGGATTGACTGCCGTTTCAATACACAAACACGGGTAGGGACACGCCTATGTCTCTACCCGTATCCAAGTGACATGACCGTCTGGCTGGTTGTGTCCTGCTCGGGTCTTGCTTCGTCTAGTTTCTCTTGACGCACACGGGTAGGGACACGCCCGTGTCTTTACCCATATCCTCACACACACGGGTCGGAACACGCCCGTGTCCATACCCGTGTACTTCTATGGAACTACTCGAGTAATCGACTCGAGTGCTGGTTGGAGGAACTTGGGTAGGGATACGCCCGTTTCTCTACCCATGTCCGTCTCGGGACACTCTTTGTCGACCTCTACTCGACACACACGGGTAGGAACACACTGTGTCCCTACCGTGTCATCATACACATGGTTAGTGACTCGCCCGTGTCACTACCAGTGTACTTCTCGGGAATAACTCGAGGCGTCGACTCGAGTACTGGGTGGACACACACGGGTAGGGACATGCCCGTGTCTCTTCCCGTGTCCTTCTCTGTGCTGACTTCACCTCCCTTACACTAGTGTAAGCCTAGCTACCAGCACTTCCCTGAGCCCAAGTCAGCTCTCCTGACTCAAAAATGCACACGAGGGGCCTAGTGCGAATCGGGACGTTACAAATCCTATAAACAAAATAAAAGATTTCGTCGCCGAAATCAGGCTAAGGCTATGTGAAAGTCCACCTAGTGTCGGCTATGTGTACCTATGGGGGGGGGGGGGAATAGGTAACGTGTGGTTCTTTTGCGGAATTTACAGATGTACCTGCACAATAAAAACAACAAACACAGCACACAGAATACACAACAAATTTATAGTGGTTCCCCGACTTGGGTACATCCACTTTCCCCCTTCGACCTATCTCCCCAACAAGGGAAGACTCGGTCACTTCACCAACGGGATTGAAATCCAATCCCTTCACTAACGGAAGGAGCCCTTCCACACGTGAGAGTCAACACTCCCACAAATCGGGTTGCACCCAACCCTTACACCGCGGAACAAAAGTTCCTTTACAATAAAATAAAGGTAGAATGTACACGTGATACAAACTTCTCTTGGAGACTCCGGTGTTCCTCTTTGGTCGACGACGTGTTCTTGAAGTCGATGAAGAGTCTACGACCTTGGTCTTGCTTGGAGAAGATCTCCCCGGAACCGGCGGCGGCACACGAGCGGCGGCTAGCTTCGGGATCGGTGGCTACGAAGAAGAGCAGCTGCTGAACTTGGAGATCCAAACTTCGATGCGAAGCAAGCTCGGTCTACCAACGGTCACACGAGGATCGGTCGTCTCGATCGATTCGGATGGGAAGTGTTTCCGATCAACAAATCGAGAGACAAGGGATCTCTGGATAGACGCGTGAGACTCAAGCCTTGCTAAGCTACTGTCGCCGGAGATCGGGAAGAAGATCTATCGGTGGCGACGGACTTGCGCGAGCGGCGACGGAGGCGGCAGAAGGATTTCGCGATTTTAGGGTTTCCGTGAGCTCGCGTATTTTTCTGTCTTAGCACTGTTCAAAATACCCATGTATTTATACTGTAGCTACCCCTAATAAGACCGTTTGTGGGACCCACAGAGATACCCCCCAAGTCCCGGTCCAGATAGTAAACTGCGGCAGAATCCGGTTCAGGAAATTAGCTGAGATAGAATCCGGTTCAGGAAATTAACTGAGAAAACGCCAAGGAAAAATCGGCGAGAATCACAGACGATTCTCGACGAATCGGCGAGAATCATCAAGTGATTCTCGACGATTCGTCGAGAATCGATTGTGATTCTCGTCGAATTACTTGTCGATTCTCAACGAATTCAACTTGTATCCATGGGCTGCATGACAATTGGTTCGGCGGGAATTACAAGCGATTCTCGCCGAATCTTACTTGGCACCATATTGAGATGGCCAGAAGGAGTCGGCGAGAATCATTGATGATTCTCGTCGATTCGGCGAGAATCACCAAGTGATTCTCGCCGATTCGGCGAGAATCACTTGGTGATTCTCGTCGAATCTGCCTTGGACGATTTTTCGTCTTCCACCTAGGAGCTGCTCCTTGATCCTCCATGCTCCTTGTCTTCTCTTGCATATGAGCGGCCCTGTACTTGAAAGTAAGTGCACTCCAATAGAGAGAGTGCACATAGGCCAACACACTGATCTGCTCAACGAGGGATTACGTCGTGCAGATCCGTGTATATTGACCTACTGCACCCTGACATTGGTGTGCACTTAGCGTGGAGAGACTGCAAGTACAACTTGAAAAAGTTTATCAAATACATAGTCTATTCTCCTTAGCTTGTCCAGGGGCTTCTGCAAATCAGGTACATTGTGGATACAATACCCAACAATCTCCCCCTATTTGAAGAAGCCTAAACCCTACAAGCTAAGGTGAATGGAGCGAATGAAAATGAAAGCAAATGAAATTCATAAACTTAACATTGGGTGGAGTTATCCCTTACCAATACCGCTTTCTTGGGAGCAAGCTGGAGCCACACCTTAGCCTTGACCCCGAGAGGGTAAACTCCCCCTTTTCGGCTTCTACAAAGCGGGGTCTGTAGTGATTGACTTTTTGCTCCCCCTCAGTTCTTGCAGCTGTACGCACGCGGAGTTCCTTGCTCCCCCTCGGTTCTTGCACTAGCCTGGAGCTTCTGTAGTCTTCACTCCTCATAGTTGAGCATTCCCAATTCAGTCTTGAAAAGATTGAACTTGGCCTCGTCTAGGGGCTTTGTGAATATATCAGCAATCTGCTTGTCCGTGGGGACATAACAGAGAGAGATATCCTTGTTCTCCACGTGCTCCCGAATGAAGTGGTAGCGTACTTCAATATGTTTCGTTCGGCTGTGCGACACCGGATTGTTGGCAATGGCAATTGCACTGGAGGAGTCGCAGTACATTGGAACTTCCTTGAACTGAAGGTTGTAGTCGGCCAACTGATTTCTGATCCAAAGAAGTTGTGCGCAACAGCTCCCTGCCGAGATATACTCTGACTCTGCAGTGGAGGTTGCAACACAATTTTGTTTCTTGCTGTTCCATGAGATAAGCCTCCGGCCGAGGAATTGACACGTCCCGGAGGTGCTTTTCCTGTCATCCCTGCTCCCTGCAAAATCAGCATCTGAAAAGCCTATTAGCTCGACATCATTGTTCCTCGGGTACCACAAGCCAAGATTAGGAGTACCTTTAAGGTATCTTAGAATTCGCTTTGCAGCGACATAGTGAGATTCCTTAGTGTTCACCTGATATCGGGCACATACACATGTGGAGAACATAATATCTGGTCTACTGGCAGTAAGGTAGAGCAGGGATCCAATGATGCTTCTGTATTTGGTGTCATCGAAAGGTTTACCTTTCTCATCCTTATCTAGAGACATGGTGGATCCCATTGGAGTCCTCATAGAGGTTGCACTCTCCATACCGAATTTCTTAAGGAGTTCATTTGTGAACTTCGTCTGAGAGATGAAGATTCCATCCTCAGACTGTTTCACTTGAAGGCCTAAGAAATACTTGAGCTCTCCCATACTGCTCATTTCAAACTTTCCTTGCATAAGTTTAGAAAACTTTTTGCAAAGATTGTTGTCCGTTGAGCCGAATATTATGTCATCGACATAGATTTGCACCAGCAAAATCTTGCCTTTGACTTCCCTGAGAAACAATGTTTTATCTATTTTACCTCTGGAGAACTTGTTCTCAAGAAGAAAACTAGATAAAGTCTCATACCAAGCTCGGGGAGCTTGCTTCAACCCATATAAGGCCTTATTGAGAAAATAAACGTGATTGGGATGAGTAGGATCGACAAAACCTGGGGGTTGAGCGACGTATACTTCCTCTTTCAGATCTCCGTTCAGGAATGCCGATTTCACATCCATTTGGTAGACTGTGAATCCTTTGTGTGAAGCATACGCCAGGAACAACCGGATTGCCTCGAGCCTTGCTACTGGTGCAAAGGTCTGGTCGAAGTCAATCCCTTCCTCCTGTCTGTAACCTTGAGCCACCAGCCTGGCCTTGTTCTTTATGATGACACCATGTTCATCCAGCTTGTTTCTGAAGATCCACTTCGTGCCAATGACGTTCTGCTTGTATGGTCTGGGAACCAGCGTCCAAACCTTGCAGCGTTCGAATTGATGTAGTTCCTCTTGCATGGCCAGAATCCACGCTGCATCCTTGTTCGCCTCGTCGAACTTCTTTGGCTCAACCTGAGATAGGAAGCTGAGATGCAATACTTCGTTAGTTGTACCTCTTCGAGTTCTGACGCCTACACGAGGATCTCCGATGATCTGTTCTCTAGGATGATCCCTCACGTGACGGAGCTCTAGAAGTCTGGCGTCTGGAGCTTCAGCTACTTCTTGTGCTTCTCGTTCTTCTAAAAGATTTGTTCCATCTTGATCTTCAACATTTTCAGATGACGAGGAGGTGGAAACTTTGACGTACTTGGGTGCGTCATCTTTAGGGGTCTCATCCAGATTCAGCTGGTCAAGTCTAGCACCTGCATCTTCAAGAATACAACTGGAAGAATTGCTGTTAAGCAAGCTTCCTTCATCAAATACAACATTTATTGATTCTTCTACCACTAAGGTTTTCTTATTGAAGACCCTATATGCCCGACTATGGGAACTATATCCCATGAATATGCCTTCGAAGCATTTTTCACCGAATTTAGTACGCGGATACTTCCCATTATTTAGGACATAGCAACTGCAACCAAAGATCCTCAAGTAGGACATGGTTGGTTTCCTGCCTTTCAGTAGCTCGTAGGGCGTCTTACGATGATGTTTGTTGATCAACGCTCGGTTTTGTACATGACATGTCGTATTGACACCCTCTGCCCAGAAGTATTCCGGGAGAGAAGCATCTTTCAACATAGTCGTGCAGGCCTCAATGAGAGTTCTATTTCTCCTCTCCGCAACTCCATTTTGCTGAGGAGTGCGCGGGGAGGAAAACTCATGAAAGATATCATGTTCTTCACAAAATTCTGTCATAGCACCAGATTCGAATTCTGTTCCATGGTCACTTCGGATTTTGACCACGGAGCAGTTAAATTCGTTCTGAACCTGCTTGACAAAATTAGTGAAGATGTCAAAAGTATCTGACTTTCGTTTCAAAAAGAACACCCATGTAAACCGTGAGTGATCATCAACTATCACTAGCGTATATGACTTGCCTCCCAAGCTATGAACTTGCATTGGGCCAAACAAGTCCATATGTAGCAGGTAAAGACATCGGGAAGAGTCTTTGTCTGCAATGCTCTTAAAGGTAGCCCGGGTCTGTTTGCCCATTTGGCATGCATGACAGGGGCTATCCTTGATGCACTTGATACTGAGAGCATCTCTTACTAAATTCTTAGAAAATAGGATACTAATTGTCTTATAATTAATATGTGCCAATCTCTTGTGCCATTGTTCACAAAGAGAAGCACTACCTGTTGCCACAAGGCATACGGGGGTAGATGAATCTATACTAAGAAAATCTAAGCAGAAGATATTTCTGCTCCTAATGCCTGATAATACCGTCTCAGAGGAGGTACGTGAAATTATCAGACATTTATCCTTGCAGAACTTAACGTCATAACCTTTATCACATAACTGACTTACACTGATCAGGTTATGGTTTAACCCTTCAACATAAGCCACGTCGGTGATAGAGATTACACCGTTGGAAATCATACCATAACCTCTGGTGACTCCACGATCTGACCCTCCAAAGATGACTTTGGGTCCATTCTCGACTGGAGTGTAATCACGCAGCAGGCTTCTTGTCCCGGTCATATGCCGGGAGCATCCACTGTCCAAATACCAGATTGGCGTTTTGGTGGCCTTTGGACATTCCTGCAAAACAAAATTAATTTGCCTTAGGAACCCAATCGAACTTGGGTCCTAGATTCCTGGTTAGCACACTCCCCCTCGGTTGGTTAACCCTACGAGTGGTCGGTCTCGCATTGTTAACATGGGGAGTCTCGTAGTTCCTTGGATTAAACCAACAATCCACGGCAAAGTGACCGACTTTGCCACAGCACCAACAGTCGAACCTGTTGTATCTCTTCCGAGGCTCCTGCCTTACCCTGGGAACAACGGGTACAGCTGGGGCCTTGGATCTGGAGGTGGAGGCCTCATGGTGATGGCAGTCACATGACGTTGTCACCTTCTGAATAACAGGCTTGACTTTTGGCGCCTGCTTTCCATTATGGCCGCTAGAGAACGGACCATAACTTCCTATGTGGATCTCCTCATAAGGTGCCTTGAAGGCACTCTCCCCAAAGTTCCGGGGGAAGTTCCACCCTTCATACCGGCTCTTAGGCTTTGCAACCGAGGGCCGGAAATGATGCCCATATGTTGACTCAAAGTCATGTTGGTTGCAAGGAAAGCCAGGCTTTCTGAATGCAACAGGACTAAGAGGAGCCTTCCCCTTTTCATCAGCAGAGGCCTTCTTGGCGGCCTTATTCTTCCTCTGGTTCTTGTTTCTCCGAGATGAAGAACCAGATGCCCCAACATGCCCCAAGCCAGCTCCTTTGGCCTGAGCAGAGAAGGTGTCAACGACTGGAAGCACTGTTTTAGGCATAGAGAAGCTCTGTACGATCTTCCTTTCTGCCGCAAGTAGTTCTTCCAATCTGTTGACTTCCTCCTGCTTGAGATCAAGGAGCTTCAAAGACTCTGAGTGCTTTGAAGTTAGGTCAATGTGCTCCTGTCTGAGAGAGATCAAGCTAGTGACCTCTTCCCTTAGGGATACACACTCACCCTTAAGGAATCTTACTTCCTTCTTCTCAGCCTTCAGTCTCTTGCGGCACTCGTCAAAAGTGTTGAGCAGAAGCTCATACTTGTCGAGGAGCTCAGCTTCACGGGCCGAAGGGCCATCCTCAGGTTCATCATCCTGAGACTCAGGATCAGAGTCGGAGTCGGAAAGAGGGGTGTGAGTTTTTACCTTCCCAGTGAATGGGGGGCATTCTCCTTCTGAGTCCGATCGACCCACCAGCCCGAAGTAGGCTTCTTCATCATCACTGGAGTCTGAAGAATCAGACTCACTTAGTGTCTTTGGCCTTCTGGCGATATAGCTCCGCTCCTTCTTCTTATCTCTGGAGGATTTGAGCTCCTCTCCTTTCCCTTTATCTCTTTTGCTTTGATGGCAGTCAGCCACAACGTGACCTGGCTTATTGCATCCAAAGCAAATAATATCAGAAGAACGATGTTTGTTAGGTTTAGATGCATACCTGTCAGAAGAGTAGTTTTTCTTCTGATGTCTGGAAGAGGAGCCGTCTCTCTTTCTTTGATTCCTCATCTTGAGGAATTTCTTGAACTCTCGAGTGATGAGGGAGAAATCCTCTTCCGACAGTTCTGAGCTGGAGGAGCATGGATCGGAGTCCTCCTCTTCTTCCTTATTTCTGGCACGGTAGTACACCGCACCCTTCCCTTTTCTGGAGTGACTGGCTTTTAGGGCCACAGTCTTTTCTTTTGCAGCAGCCTTCTCTGCTTCTTCCTCTGCCTTCCTGGTGTTCAGCTGAAGTTCATAGGACATCAGCTTCCCGAACAGGATTTGAGGATCAGTTTCTGCTAGTCTGCCAAATTCTCTGATGGCGCAGATCTTTGTGTCCCATTCCTTAGTCAGGGACCTAAGGAATTTGTCATTGAGTTCACCATTGGTGAACACTCTTCCATAGCCCTTGAGGGCGTTGACAATCTTCAGGAAGTTCTCGTATGTGACTCCGATCTCTTCCTTAGGCCCTTGCCGGAAAGCCTCATACTTCTGGTTCAGGAGGGATCTCCGATCATCCCTTACTTCATCTGTGCCCTCCATCAGAATGATCAGACACTGCCATATCTCCTGAGCTGTCTTGCAGTTGCTGAAGTTTTGCATCATCGAGTCATCAACTGCACTGACCAGGATGTTTCTAGCCTTCATGTCAAGGCCCACTAGAACCATCTCATCCTTGTCCATTTCAGAGAGTGTCTTCGGCACTTTCTTGGTGGGATCAATGGTGGAGGCCTTAGTGGGGACATAAGGTCCCTCCAGCACGATCATGAACAGTCGAGGGTCCACTGCTTCCATGTAGAACCTGATTCTTTCCTTCCAGATAGGAAAGTTGAGTCTGTTGCATACTGGGATTTTGCCGGAGTACTTGAGTCCGTCCATGGTAGATGTATGTCTCCTTGTTGACACTAGTGGCAGGATTCACCTCAAGGTGTTAGCCTTTTTGTTGAGGAACCTGGCTCTGATACCACTTGAAAGTCCACCTAGTGTCGGCTATGTGTACCTATGGGGGGGGGGGGGGAATAGGTAACGTGTGGTTCTTTTGCGGAATTTACAGATGTACCTGCACAATAAAAACAACAAACACAGCACACAGAATACACAGCAAATTTATAGTGGTTCCCCGACTTGGGTACATCCACTTTCCCCCTTCGACCTATCTCCCCAACAAGGGAAGACTCGGTCACTTCACCAATGGGATTGAAATCCAATCCCTTCACTAACGGAAGGAGCCCTTCCACACGTGAGAGTCAACACTCCCACAAATCGGGTTGCACCCAACCCTTACACCGCGGAACAAAAGTTCCTTTACAATAAAATAAAGGTAGAATGTACACGTGATACAAACTTCTCTTGGAGACTCCGGTGTTCCTCTTTGGTCGACGACGTGTTCTTGAAGTCGATGAAGAGTCTACGACCTTGGTCTTGCTTGGAGAAGATCTCCCCGGAACCGGCGGCGGCACACGAGCGGCGGCTAGCTTCGGGATCGGCGGCTACGAAGAAGAGCAGCTGCTGAACTTGGAGATCCAAACTTCGATGCGAAGCAAGCTCGGTCTACCAACGGTCACACGAGGATCGGTCATCTCGATCGATTCGGATGGGAAGTGTTTCCGATCAACAAATCGAGAGACAAGGGATCTCTGGATAGACGCGTGAGACTCAAGCCTTGCTAAGCTACTGTCGCCGGAGATCGGGAAGAAGATCTATCGGTGGCGACGGACTTGCGCGAGCGGCGACGGAGGCGGCGGAAGGATTTCGCGATTTTAGGGTTTCCGTGAGCTCGCGTATTTTTCTGTCTTAGCACTGTTCAAAATACCCATGTATTTATACTGTAGCTACCCCTAATAAGACCGTTTGTGGGACACACAGAGATACCCCCCAAGTCCCGGTCCAGATAGTAAACTGCGGCAGAATCCGGTTCAGGAAATTAGCTGAGACAGAATCCGGTTCAGGAAATTAACTGAGAAAACGCCAAGGAAAAATCGGCGAGAATCGCAGACGATTCTCGACGAATCGGCGAGAATCATCAAGTGATTCTCGACGATTCGTCGAGAATCGATTGTGATTCTCGTCGAATTACTTGTCGATTCTCAACGAATTCAACTTGTATCCATGGGCTGCATGACAATTGGTTCGGCGGGAATTACAAGCGATTCTCGCCGAATCTTACTTGGCACCATATTGAGATGGCCAGAAGGAGTCGGCGAGAATCACCAAGTGATTCTCGCCGATTCGGCGAGAATCACTTGGTGATTCTCGTCGAATCTGCCTTGGACGATTTTTCGTCTTCCACCTAGGAGCTGCTCCTTGATCCTCCATGCTCCTTGTCTTCTCTTGCATATGAGCGGCCCTGTACTTGAAAGTAAGTGCACTCCAATAGAGAGAGTGCACATAGGCCAACACACTGATCTGCTCAACGAGGGATTACGTCGTGCAGATCCGTGTATATTGACCTACTGCACCCTGACATTGGTGTGCACTTAGAGTGGAGGGACTGCAAGTACAACTTGAAAAAGTTTATCAAATACATAGTCTATTCTCCTTAGCTTGTCCAGGGGCTTCTGCAAATCAGGTACATTGTGGATACAATACCCAACAATCTCCCCCTATTTGAAGAAGCCTAAACCCTACAAGCTAAGGTGAATGGAGCGAATGAAAATGAAAGCAAATGAAATTCATAAACTTAACATTGGGTGGAGTTATCCCTTACCAATACCGCTTTCTTGGGAGCAAGCTGGAGCCACACCTTAGCCTTGACCCCGAGAGGGTAAACTCCCCCTTTTCGGCTTCTACAAAGCGGGGTCTGTAGCGATTGACTTTTTGCTCCCCCTCAGTTCTTGCAGCTGTACGCACGCGGAGTTCCTTGCTCCCCCTCGGTTCTTGCACTAGCCTGGAGCTTCTGTAGTCTTCACTCCTCATAGTTGAGCATTCCCAATTCAGTCTTGAAAAGATTGAACTTGGCCTCGTCTAGGGGCTTTGTGAATATATCAGCAATCTGCTTGTCCGTGGGGACATAACAGAGAGAGATATCCTTGTTCTCCACGTGCTCCCGAATGAAGTGGTAGCGTACTTCAATATGTTTCGTTCGGCTGTGCGACACCGGATTGTTGGCAATGGCAATTGCACTGGAGGAGTCGCAGTACATTGGAACTTCCTTGAACTGAAGGTTGTAGTCGACCAACTGATTTCTGATCCAAAGAAGTTGTGCGCAACAGCTCCCTGCCGAGATATACTCTGACTCTGCAGTGGAGGCTGCAACGCAATTTTGTTTCTTGCTGTTCCATGAGATAAGCCTCCGGCCGAGGAATTGACACGTCCCGGAGGTGCTTTTCCTGTCATCCCTGCTCCCTGCAAAATCAGCATCTGAAAAGCCTATTAGCTCGACATCATTGTTCCTCGGGTACCACAAGCCAAGATTAGGAGTACCTTTAAGGTATCTTAGAATTCGCTTTGCAGCGACATAGTGAGATTCCTTAGTGTTCACCTGATATCGGGCACATACACATGTGGAGAACATAATATCCGGTCTACTGGCAGTAAGGTAGAGCAAGGATCCAATGATGCTTCTGTATTTGGTGTCATCGAAAGGTTTACCTTTCTCATCCTTATCTAGAGACATGGTGGATCCCATTGGAGTCCTTATAGAGGTTGCACTCTCCATACCGAATTTCTTAAGGAGTTCATTTGTGAACTTCGTCTGAGAGATGAAGATTCCATCCTCAGACTGTTTCACTTGAAGGCCTAAGAAATACTTGAGCTCTCCCATACTGCTCATTTCAAACTTTCCTTGCATAAGTTTAGAAAACTTTTTGCAAAGATTGTTGTCCGTTGAGCCGAATATTATGTCATCGACATAGATTTGCACCAGCAAAATCTTGCCTTTGACTTCCCTGAGAAACAATGTTTTATCTATTTTACCTCTGGAGAACTTGTTCTCAAGAAGAAAACTAGATAAAGTCTCATACCAAGCTCGGGGAGCTTGCTTCAACCCATATAAGGCCTTATTGAGAAAATAAACGTGATTGGGATGAGTAGGATCGACAAAACCTGGGGGTTGAGCGACGTATACTTCCTCTTTCAGATCTCCGTTCAGGAATGCCGATTTCACATCCATTTGGTAGACTGTGAATCCTTTGTGTGAAGCATACGCCAGGAACAACCGGATTGCCTCGAGCCTTGCTACTGGTGCAAAGGTCTGGTCGAAGTCAATCCCTTCCTCCTGTCTGTAACCTTGAGCCACCAGCCTGGCCTTGTTCTTTATGATGACACCATGTTCATCCAGCTTGTTTCTGAAGATCCACTTCGTGCCAATGACGTTCTGCTTGTATGGTCTGGGAACCAGCGTCCAAACCTTGCAGCGTTCGAATTGATGTAGTTTCTCTTGCATGGCCAGAATCCACGCTGCATCCTTGTTCGCCTCGTCGAACTTTTTTGGCTCAACCTGAGACAGGAAGCTGAGATGCAATACTTCGTTAGTTGTACCTCTTCGAGTTCTGACGCCTACACGAGGATCTCCGATGATCTGTTCTCTAGGATGATCCCTCACGTGACGGAGCTCTAGAAGTCTGGCGTCTGGAGCTTCAGCTACTTCTTGTGCTTCTCGTTCTTCTAAAAGATTTGTTCCATCTTGATCTTCAACATTTTCAGATGACGAGGAGGTGGAAACTTTGACGTACTTGGGTGCGTCATCTTTAGGGGTCTCATCCAGATTCAGCTGGTCAAGTCTAGCACCTGCATCTTCAAGAATACAACTGGAAGAATTGCTGTTAAGCAAGCTTCCTTCATCAAATACAACATTTATTGATTCTTCTACCACTAAGGTTTTCTTATTGAAGACCCTATATGCCCGACTATGGGAACTATATCCCATGAATATGCCTTCGAAGCATTTTTCACCGAATTTAGTACGCGGATACTTCCCATTATTTAGGACATAGCATCTGCAACCAAAGATCCTCAAGTAGGGCATGGTTGGTTTCCTGCCTTTCAGTAGCTCGTAGGGCGTCTTACGATGATGTTTGTTGATCAACGCTCGGTTTTGTACATGACATGCCGTATTGACACCCTCTGCCCAGAAGTATTCCGGGAGAGAAGCATCTTTCAACATAGTCGTGCAGGCCTCAATGAGAGTTCTATTTCTCCTCTCCGCAACTCCATTTTGCTGAGGAGTGCGCGGGGAGGAAAACTCATGAAAGATACCATGTTCTTCACAAAATTCTGTCATAGCACCAGATTCGAATTCTGTTCCATGGTCACTTCGGATTTTGACCACGGAGCAGTTAAATTCGTTCTGAACCTGCTTGACAAAATTAGTGAAGATGTCAAAAGTATCTGACTTTCGTTTCAAAAAGAACACCCATGTAAACCGTGAGTGATCATCAACTATCACTAGCGTATATGACTTGCCTCCCAAGCTATGAACTTGCATTGGGCCAAACAAGTCCATATGTAGCAGGTAAAGACATCGGGAAGAGTCTTTGTCTGCAATGCTCTTAAAGGTAGCCCGGGTCTGTTTGCCCATCTGGCATGCATGACAGGGGCTATCCTTGATGCACTTGATACTGGGAGCATCTCTTACTAAATTCTTAGAAAATAGGATACTAATTGTCTTATAATTAATATGTGCCAATCTCTTGTGCCATTGTTCACAAAGAGAAGCACTACCTGTTGCCACAAGGCATACGGGGGTAGATGAATCTATACTAAGAAAATCTAAGCAGAAGATATTTCTGCTCCTAATGCCTGATAATACCGTCTCAGAGGAGGTACGTGAAATTATCAGACATTTATCCTTGCAGAACTTAACGTCATAACCTTTATCACATAACTGACTTACACTGATCAGGTTATGGTTTAACCCTTCAACATAAGCCACGTCGGTGATAGAGATTACACCGTTGGAAATCATACCATAACCTCTGGTGACTCCACGATCTGACCCTCCAAAGATGACTTTGGGTCCATTCTCGACTGGAGTGTAATCACGCAGCAGGCTTCTTGTCCCGGTCATATGCCGGGAGCATCCACTGTCCAAATACCAGATTGGCGTTTTGGTGGCCTTTGGACATTCCTGCAAAACAAAATTAATTTGCCTTAGGAACCCAATCGAACTTGGGTCCTAGATTCCTGGTTAGCACACTCCCCCTCGGTTGGTTAACCCTACGAGTGGTCGGTCTCGCATTGTTAACATGGGGAGTCTCGTAGTTCCTTGGATTAAACCAACAATCCACGGCAAAGTGACCGACTTTGCCACAGCACCAACAGTCGAACCTGTTGTATCTCTTCCGAGGCTCCTGCCTTACCCTGGGAACAACGGGTACAGCTGGGGCCTTGGATCTGGAGGTGGAGGCCTCATGGTGATGGCAGTCACATGACGTTGTCACCTTCTGAATAACAGGCTTGACTTTTGGCGCCTGCTTTCCATTATGGCCGCTAGAGAACGGACCATAACTTCCTATGTGGATCTCCTCATAAGGTGCCTTGAAGGCACTCTCCCCAAAGTTCCGGGGGAAGTTCCACCCTTCATACCGGCTCTTAGGCTTTGCAACCGAGGGCCGGAAATGATGCCCATATGTTGACTCAAAGTCATGTTGGTTGCAAGGAAAGCCAGGCTTTCTGAATGCAACAGGACTAAGAGGAGCCTTCCCCTTTTCATCAGCAGAGGCCTTCTTGGCGGCCTTATTCTTCCTCTGGTTCTTGTTTCTCCGAGATGAAGAACCAGATGCCCCAACATGCCCCAAGCCAGCTCCTTTGGCCTGAGCAGAGAAGGTGTCAACGACTGGAAGCACTGTTTTAGGCATAGAGAAGCTCTGTACGATCTTCCTTTCTGCCGCAAGTAGTTCTTCCAATCTGTTGACTTCCTCCTGCTTGAGATCAAGGAGCTTCAAAGACTCTGAGTGCTTTGAAGTTAGGTCAATGTGCTCCTGTCTGAGAGAGATCAAGCTAGTGACCTCTTCCCTTAGGGATACACACTCACCCTTAAGGAATCTTACTTCCTTCTTCTCAGCCTTCAGTCTCTTGCGGCACTCGTCAAAAGTGTTGAGCAGAAGCTCATACTTGTCGAGGAGCTCAGCTTCACGGGCCGAAGGGCCATCCTCAGGTTCATCATCCTGAGACTCAGGATCAGAGTCGGAGTCGGAAAGAGGGGTGTGAGTTTTTACCTTCCCAGTGAATGGGGGGCATTCTCCTTCTGAGTCCGATCGACCCACCAGCCCGAAGTAGGCTTCTTCATCATCACTGGAGTCTGAAGAATCAGACTCACTTAGTGTCTTTGGCCTTCTGGCGATATAGCTCCGCTCCTTCTTCTTATCTCTGGAGGATTTGAGCTCCTCTCCTTTCCCTTTATCTCTTTTGCTTTGATGGCAGTCAGCCACAACGTGACCTGGCTTATTGCATCCAAAGCAAATAATATCAGAAGAACGATGTTTGTTAGGTTTAGATGCATACCTGTCAGAAGAGTAGTTTTTCTTCTGATGTCTGGAAGAGGAGCCGTCTCTCTTTCTTTGATTCCTCATCTTGAGGAATTTCTTGAACTCTCGAGTGATGAGGGAGAAATCCTCTTCCGACAGTTCTGAGCTGGAGGAGCATGGATCGGAGTCCTCCTCTTCTTCCTTATTTCTGGCACGGTAGTACACCGCACCCTTCCCTTTTCTGGAGTGACTGGCTTTTAGGGCCACAGTCTTTTCTTTTGCAGCAGCCTTCTCTGCTTCTTCCTCTGCCTTCCTGGTGTTCAGCTGAAGTTCATAGGACATCAGCTTCCCGAACAGGATTTGAGGATCAGTTTCTGCTAGTCTGCCAAATTCTCTGATGGCGCAGATCTTTGTGTCCCATTCCTTAGTCAGGGACCTAAGGAATTTGTCATTGAGTTCACCATTGGTGAACACTCTTCCATAGCCCTTGAGGGCGTTGACAATCTTCAGGAAGTTCTCGTATGTGACTCCGATCTCTTCCTTAGGCCCTTGCCGGAAAGCCTCATACTTCTGGTTCAGGAGGGATCTCCGATCATCCCTTACTTCATCTGTGCCCTCCATCAGAATGATCAGACACTGCCATATCTCCTGAGCTGTCTTGCAGTTGCTGAAGTTTTGCATCATCGAGTCATCAACTGCACTGACCAGGATGTTTCTAGCCTTCATGTCAAGGCCCACTAGAACCATCTCATCCTTGTCCATTTCAGAGAGTGTCTTCGGCACTTTCTTGGTGGGATCAATGGTGGAGGCCTTAGTGGGGACATAAGGTCCCTCCAGCACGATCATGAACAGTCGAGGGTCCACTGCTTCCATGTAGAACCTGATTCTTTCCTTCCAGATAGGAAAGTTGAGTCTGTTGCATACTGGGATTTTGCCGGAGTACTTGAGTCCGTCCATGGTAGATGTATGTCTCCTTGTTGACACTAGTGGCAGGATTCACCTCAAGGTGTTAGCCTTTTTGTTGAGGAACCTGGCTCTGATACCACTTGAAAGTCCACCTAGTGTCAGCTATGTGTACCTATGGGGGGGGGGAATAGGTAACGTGTGGTTCTTTTGCGGAATTTACAGATGTACCTGCACAATAAAAACAACAAACACAGCACACAGAATACACAGCAAATTTATAGTGGTTCCCCGACTTGGGTACATCCACTTTCCCCCTTCGACCTATCTCCCCAACAAGGGAAGACTCGGTCACTTCACCAACGGGATTGAAATCCAATCCCTTCACTAACGGAAGGAGCCCTTCCACACGTGAGAGTCAACACTCCCACAAATCGGGTTGCACCCAACCCTTACACCGCGGAACAAAAGTTCCTTTACAATAAAATAAAGGTAGAATGTACACGTGATACAAACTTCTCTTGGAGACTCCGGTGTTCCTCTTTGGTCGACGACGTGTTCTTGAAGTCGATGAAGAGTCTACGACCTTGGTCTTGCTTGGAGAAGATCTCCCCGGAACCGGCGGCGGCACACGAGCGGCGGCTAGCTTCGGGATCGGCGGCTACGAAGAAGAGCAGCTGCTGAACTTGGAGATCCAAACTTCGATGCGAAGCAAGCTCGGTCTACCAACGGTCACACGAGGATCGGTCGTCTCGATCGATTCGGATGGGAAGTGTTTCCGATCAACAAATCGAGAGACAAGGGATCTCTGGATAGACGCGTGAGACTCAAGCCTTGCTAAGCTACTGTCGCCGGAGATCGGGAAGAAGATCTATCGGTGGCGACGGACTTGCGCGAGCGGCGACGGAGGCGGCGGAAGGATTTCGCGATTTTAGGGTTTCCGTGAGCTCGCGTATTTTTCTGTCTTAGCACTGTTCAAAATACCCATGTATTTATACTGTAGCTACCCCTAATAAGACCGTTTGTGGGACCCACAGAGATACCCCCCAAGTCCCGGTCCAGATAGTAAACTGCGGCAGAATCCGGTTCAGGAAATTAGCTGAGACAGAATCCGGTTCAGGAAATTAACTGAGAAAACGCCAAGGAAAAATCGGCGAGAATCGCAGACGATTCTCGACGAATCGGCGAGAATCATCAAGTGATTCTCGACGATTCGTCGAGAATCGATTGTGATTCTCGTCGAATTACTTGTCGATTCTCAACGAATTCAACTTGTATCCATAGGCTGCATGACAATTGGTTCGGCGGGAATTACAAGCGATTCTCGCCGAATCTTACTTGGCACCATATTGAGATGGCCAGAAGGAGTCGGCGAGAATCATTGATGATTCTCGTCGATTCGGCGAGAATCACCAAGTGATTCTCGCCGATTCGGCGAGAATCACTTGGTGATTCTCGTCGAATCTGCCTTGGACGATTTTTCGTCTTCCACCTAGGAGCTGCTCCTTGATCCTCCATGCTCCTTGTCTTCTCTTGCATATGAGCGGCCCTGTACTTGAAAGTAAGTGCACTCCAATAGAGAGAGTGCACATAGGCCAACACACTGATCTGCTCAACGAGGGATTACGTCATGCAGATCCGTGTATATTGACCTACTGCACCCTGACATTGGTGTGCACTTAGCGTGGAGAGACTGCAAGTACAACTTGAAAAAGTTTATCAAATACATAGTCTATTCTCCTTAGCTTGTCCAGGGGCTTCTGCAAATCAGGTACATTGTGGATACAATACCCAACAATCTCCCCCTATTTGAAGAAGCCTAAACCCTACAAGCTAAGGTGAATGGAGCGAATGAAAATGAAAGCAAATGAAATTCATAAACTTAACATTGGGTGGAGTTATCCCTTACCAATACCGCTTTCTTGGGAGCAAGCTGGAGCCACACCTTAGCCTTGACCCCGAGAGGGTAAACTCCCACTTTTCGGCTTCTACAAAGCGGGGTCTGTAGCGATTGACTTTTTGCTCCCCCTCAGTTCTTGCAGCTGTACGCACGCGGAGTTCCTTGCTCCCCCTCGGTTCTTGCACTAGCCTGGAGCTTCTGTAGTCTTCACTCCTCATAGTTGAGCATTCCCAATTCAGTCTTGAAAAGATTGAACTTGGCCTCGTCTAGGGGCTTTGTGAATATATCAGCAATCTGCTTGTCCGTGGGGACATAACAGAGAGAGATATCCTTGTTCTCCACGTGCTCCCGAATGAAGTGGTAGCGTACTTCAATATGTTTCGTTCGGCTGTGCGACACCGGATTGTTGGCAATGGCAATTGCACTGGAGGAGTCGCAGTACATTGGAACTTCCTTGAACTGAAGGTTGTAGTCGGCCAACTGATTTCTGATCCAAAGAAGTTGTGCGCAACAGCTCCCTGCCGAGATATACTCTGACTCTGCAGTGGAGGTTGCAACGCAATTTTGTTTCTTGCTGTTCCATGAGATAAGCCTCCGGCCGAGGAATTGACACGTCCCGGAGGTGCTTTTCCTGTCATCCCTGCTCCCTGCAAAATCAGCATCTGAAAAGCCTATTAGCTCGACATCATTGTTCCTCGGGTACCACAAGCCAAGATTAGGAGTACCTTTAAGGTATCTTAGAATTCGCTTTGCAGCGACATAGTGAGATTCCTTAGTGTTCACCTGATATCGGGCACATACACATGTGGAGAACATAATATCCGGTCTACTGGCAGTAAGGTAGAGCAGGGATCCAATGATGCTTCTGTATTTGGTGTCATCGAAAGGTTTACCTTTCTCATCCTTATCTAGAGACATGGTGGATCCCATTGGAGTCCTCATAGAGGTTGCACTCTCCATACCGAATTTCTTAAGGAGTTTATTTGTGAACTTCGTCTGAGAGATGAAGATTCCATCCTCAGACTGTTTCACTTGAAGGCCTAAGAAATACTTGAGCTCTCCCATACTGCTCATTTCAAACTTTCCTTGCATAAGTTTAGAAAACTTTTTGCAAAGATTGTTGTCCGTTGAGCCGAATATTATGTCATCGACATAGATTTGCACCAGCAAAATCTTGCCTTTGACTTCCCTGAGAAACAATGTTTTATCTATTTTACCTCTGGAGAACTTGTTCTCAAGAAGAAAACTAGATAAAGTCTCATACCAAGCTCGGGGAGCTTGCTTCAACCCATATAAGGCCTTATTGAGAAAATAAACGTGATTGGGATGAGTAGGATCGACAAAACCTGGGGGTTGAGCGACGTATACTTCCTCTTTCAGATCTCCGTTCAGGAATGCCGATTTCACATCCATTTGGTAGACTGTGAATCCTTTGTGTGAAGCATACGCCAGGAACAACCGGATTGCCTCGAGCCTTGCTACTGGTGCAAAGGTCTGGTCGAAGTCAATCCCTTCCTCCTGTCTGTAACCTTGAGCCACCAGCCTGGCCTTGTTCTTTATGATGACACCATGTTCATCCAGCTTGTTTCTGAAGATCCACTTCGTGCCAATGACGTTCTGCTTGTATGGTCTGGGAACCAGCGTCCAAACCTTGCAGCGTTCGAATTGATGTAGTTCCTCTTGCATGGCCAGAATCCACGCTGCATCCTTGTTCGCCTCGTCGAACTTCTTTGGCTCAACCTAAGACAGGAAGCTGAGATGCAATACTTCGTTAGTTGTACCTCTTCGAGTTCTGACGCCTACACGAGGATCTCCGATGATCTGTTCTCTAGGATGATCCCTCACGTGACGGAGCTCTAGAAGTCTGGCGTCTGGAGCTTCAGCTACTTCTTGTGCTTCTCGTTCTTCTAAAAGATTTGTTCCATCTTGATCTTCAACATTTTCAGATGACGAGGAGGTGGAAACTTTGACGTACTTGGGTGCGTCATCTTTAGGGGTCTCATCCAGATTCAGCTGGTCAAGTCTAGCACCTGCATCTTCAAGAATACAACTGGAAGAATTGCTGTTAAGCAAGCTTCCTTCATCAAATACAACATTTATTGATTCTTCTACCACTAAGGTTTTCTTATTGAAGACCCTATATGCCCGACTATGGGAACTATATCCCATGAATATGCCTTCGAAGCATTTTTCACCGAATTTAGTACGCGGATACTTCCCATTATTTAGGACATAGCATCTGCAACCAAAGATCCTCAAGTAGGACATGGTTGGTTTCCTGCCTTTCAGTAGCTCGTAGGGCGTCTTACGATGATGTTTGTTGATCAACGCTCGGTTTTGTACATGGCATGCCGTATTGACACCCTCTGCCCAGAAGTATTCCGGGAGAGAAGCATCTTTCAACATAGTCGTGCAGGCCTCAATGAGAGTTCTATTTCTCCTCTCCGCAACTCCATTTTGCTGAGGAGTGCGCGGGGAGGAAAACTCATGAAAGATACCATGTTCTTCACAAAATTCTGTCATAGCACCAGATTCGAATTCTGTTCCATGGTCACTTCGGATTTTGACCACGGAGCAGTTAAATTCGTTCTGAACCTGCTTGACAAAATTAGTGAAGATGTCAAAAGTATCTGACTTTCATTTCAAAAAGAACACCCATGTAAACCGTGAGTGATCATCAACTATCACTAGCGTATATGACTTGCCTCCCAAGCTATGAACTTGCATTGGGCCAAACAAGTCCATATGTAGCAGGTAAAGACATCGGGAAGAGTCTTTGTCTGCAATGCTCTTAAAGGTAGCCCGGGTCTGTTTGCCCATCTGGCATGCATGACAGGGGCTATCCTTGATGCACTTGATACTGGGAGCATCTCTTACTAAATTCTTAGAAAATAGGATACTAATTGTCTTATAATTAATATGTGCCAATCTCTTGTGCCATTGTTCACAAAGAGAAGCACTACCTGTTGCCACAAGGCATACGGGGGTAGATGAATCTATACTAAGAAAATCTAAGCAGAAGATATTTCTGCTCCTAATGCCTGATAATACCGTCTCAGAGGAGGTACGTGAAATTATCAGACATTTATCCTTGCAGAACTTAACGTCATAACCTTTATCACATAACTGACTTACACTGATCAGGTTATGGTTTAACCCTTCAACATAAGGCACATCGGTGATAGAGATTACACCGTTGGAAATCATACCATAACCTCTGGTGACTCCACGATCTGACCCTCCAAAGATGACTTTGGGTCCATTCTCGACTGGAGTGTAATCACGCAGCAGGCTTCTTGTCCCGGTCATATGCCGGGAGCATCCACTGTCCAAATACCAGATTGGCGTTTTGGTGGCCTTTGGACATTCCTGCAAAACAAAATTAATTTGCCTTAGGAACCCAATCGAACTTGGGTCCTAGATTCCTGGTTAGCACACTCCCCCTCGGTTGGTTAACCCTACGAGTGGTCGGTCTCGCATTGTTAACATGGGGAGTCTCGTAGTTCCTTGGATTAAACCAACAATCCACGGCAAAGTGACCGACTTTGCCACAGCACCAACAGTCGAACCTGTTGTATCTCTTCCGAGGCTCCTGCCTTACCCTGGGAACAACGGGTACAGCTGGGGCCTTGGATCTGGAGGTGGAGGCCTCATGGTGATGGCAGTCATATGACGTTGTCACCTTCTGAATAACAGGCTTGACTTTTGGCGCCTGCTTTCCATTATGGCCGCTAGAGAACGGACCATAACTTCCTATGTGGATCTCCTCATAAGGTGCCTTGAAGGCACTCTCCCCAAAGTTCCGGGGGAAGTTCCACCCTTCATACCGGCTCTTAGGCTTTGCAACCGAGGGCCGGAAATGATGCCCATATGTTGACTCAAAGTCATGTTGGTTGCAAGGAAAGCCAGGCTTTCTGAATGCAACAGGACTAAGAGGAGCCTTCCCCTTTTCATCAGCAGAGGCCTTCTTGGCGGCCTTATTCTTCCTCTGGTTCTTGTTTCTCCGAGATGAAGAACCAGATGCCCCAACATGCCCCAAGCCAGCTCCTTTGGCCTGAGCAGAGAAGGTGTCAATGACTGGAAGCACTGTTTTAGGCATAGAGAAGCTCTGTACGATCTTCCTTTCTGCCGCAAGTAGTTCTTCCAATCTGTTGACTTCCTCCTGCTTGAGATCAAGGAGCTTCAAAGACTCTGAGTGCTTTGAAGTTAGGTCAATGTGCTCCTGTCTGAGAGAGATCAAGCTAGTGACCTCTTCCCTTAGGGATACACACTCACCCTTAAGGAATCTTACTTCCTTCTTCTCAGCCTTCAGTCTCTTGCGGCACTCGTCAAAAGTGTTGAGCAGAAGCTCATACTTGTCGAGGAGCTCAGCTTCACGGGCCGAAGGGCCATCCTCAGGTTCATCATCCTGAGACTCAGGATCAGAGTCGGAGTCGGAAAGAGGGGTGTGAGTTTTTACCTTCCCAGTGAATGGGGGGCATTCTCCTTCTGAGTCCGATCGACCCACCAGCCCGAAGTAGGCTTCTTCATCATCACTGGAGTCTGAAGAATCAGACTCACTTAGTGTCTTTGGCCTTCTGGCGATATAGCTCCGCTCCTTCTTCTTATCTCTGGAGGATTTGAGCTCCTCTCCTTTCCCTTTATCTCTTTTGCTTTGATGGCAGTCAGCCACAACGTGACCTGGCTTATTGCATCCAAAGCAAATAATATCAGAAGAACGATGTTTGTTAGGTTTAGATGCATACCTGTCAGAAGAGTAGTTTTTCTTCTGATGTCTGGAAGAGGAGCCGTCTCTCTTTCTTTGATTCCTCATCTTGAGGAATTTCTTGAACTCTCGAGTGATGAGGGAGAAATCCTCTTCCGACAGTTCTGAGCTGGAGGAGCATGGATCGGAGTCCTCCTCTTCTTCCTTATTTCTGGCACGGTAGTACACCGCACCCTTCCCTTTTCTGGAGTGACTGGCTTTTAGGGCCACAGTCTTTTCTTTTGCAGCAGCCTTCTCTGCTTCTTCCTCTGCCTTCCTGGTGTTCAGCTGAAGTTCATAGGACATCAGCTTCCCGAACAGGATTTGAGGATCAGTTTCTGCTAGTCTGCCAAATTCTCTGATGGCGCAGATCTTTGTGTCCCATTCCTTAGTCAGGGACCTAAGGAATTTGTCATTGAGTTCACCATTGGTGAACACTCTTCCATAGCCCTTGAGGGCGTTGACAATCTTCAGGAAGTTTTCGTATGTGACTCCGATCTCTTCCTTAGGCCCTTGCCGGAAAGCCTCATACTTCTGGTTCAGGAGGGATCTCCGATCATCCCTTACTTCATCTGTGCCCTCCATCAGAATGATCAGACACTGCCATATCTCCTGAGCTGTCTTGCAGTTGCTGAAGTTTTGCATCATCGAGTCATCAACTGCACTGACCAGGATGTTTCTAGCCTTCATGTCAAGGCCCACTAGAACCATCTCATCCTTGTCCATTTCAGAGAGTGTCTTCGGCACTTTCTTGGTGGGATCAATGGTGGAGGCCTTAGTGGGGACATAAGGTCCCTCCAGCACGATCATGAACAGTCGAGGGTCCACTGCTTCCATGTAGAACCTGATTCTTTCCTTCCAGATAGGAAAGTTGAGTCTGTTGCATACTGGGATTTTGCCGGAGTACTTGAGTCCGTCCATGGTAGATGTATGTCTCCTTGTTGACACTAGTGGCAGGATTCACCTCAAGGTGTTAGCCTTTTTGTTGAGGAACCTGGCTCTGATACCACTTGAAAGTCCACCTAGTGTCGGCTATGTGTACCTATGGGGGGGGAATAGGTAACGTGTGGTTCTTTTGCGGAATTTACAGATGTACCTGCACAATAAAAACAACAAACACAGCACACAGAATACACAGCAAATTTATAGTGGTTCCCCGACTTGGGTACATCCACTTTCCCCCTTCGACCTATCTCCCCAACAAGGGAAGACTCGGTCACTTCACCAACGGGATTGAAATCCAATCCCTTCACTAACGGAAGGAGCCCTTCCACACGTGAGAGTCAACACTCCCACAAATCGGGTTGCACCCAACCCTTACACCGCGGAACAAAAGTTCCTTTACAATAAAATAAAGGTAGAATGTACACGTGATACAAACTTCTCTTGGAGACTCCGGTGTTCCTCTTTGGTCGACGACGTGTTCTTGAAGTCGATGAAGAGTCTACGACCTTGGTCTTGCTTGGAGAAGATCTCCCCGGAACCGGCGGCGGCACACGAGCGGCGGCTAGCTTCGGGATCGGCGGCTACGAAGAAGAGCAGCTGCTGAACTTGGAGATCCAAACTTCGATGCGAAGCAAGCTCGGTCTACCAACGGTCACACGAGGATCGGTCGTCTCGATCGATTCGGATGGGAAGTGTTTCCGATCAACAAATCGAGAGACAAGGGATCTCTGGATAGACGCGTGAGACTCAAGCCTTGCTAAGCTACTGTCGCCGGAGATCGGGAAGAAGATCTATCGGTGGCGACGGACTTGCGCGAGCGGCGACGGAGGCGGCGGAAGGATTTCGCGATTTTAGGGTTTCCGTGAGCTCGCGTATTTTTCTGTCTTAGCACTGTTCAAAATACCCATGTATTTATACTGTAGCTACCCCTAATAAGACCGTTTGTGGGACCCACAGAGATACCCCCCAAGTCCCGGTCCAGATAGTAAACTGCGGCAGAATCCGGTTCAGGAAATTAGCTGAGACAGAATCCGGTTCAGGAAATTAACTGAGAAAACGCCAAGGAAAAATCGGCGAGAATCGCAGACGATTCTCGACGAATCGGCGAGAATCATCAAGTGATTCTCGACGATTCGTCGAGAATCGATTGTGATTCTCGTCGAATTACTTGTCGATTCTCAATGAATTCAACTTGTATCCATGGGCTGCATGACAATTGGTTCGGCGGGAATTACAAGCGATTCTCGCCGAATCTTACTTGGCACCATATTGAGATGGCCAGAAGGAGTCGGCGAGAATCATTGATGATTCTCGTCGATTCGGCGAGAATCACCAAGTGATTCTCGCCGATTCGGCGAGAATCACTTGGTGATTCTCGTCGAATCTGCCTTGGACGATTTTTCGTCTTCCACCTAGGAGCTGCTCCTTGATCCTCCATGCTCCTTGTCTTCTCTTGTATATGAGCGGCCCTGTACTTGAAAGTAAGTGCACTCCAATAGAGAGAGTGCACATAGGCCAACACACTGATCTGCTCAACGAGGGATTACGTCGTGCAGATCCGTGTATATTGACCTACTGCACCCTGACATTGGTGTGCACTTAGCGTGGAGAGACTGCAAGTACAACTTGAAAAAGTTTATCAAATACATAGTCTATTCTCCTTAGCTTGTCCAGGGGCTTCTGCAAATCAGGTACATTGTGGATACAATACCCAACAGTCTCATAGTCTAAAATAGAAGAGGAGCTGGATAGTGAAAATACCTTATCTGGACCAGGCTGATCCTGACTAGATTCTTCATCTGTCATGGCCATGAGACCATAACAGCCACTATCATATTCATATACCTCAACATCACTTTTTGGGAGTGACAGAGGGGCCCTGATACCTATCCTTGCAGCAGGATAGTCTTCATCTTTATCAACAATAACAACAAACAACCATATGTAGGCTTCTTCTTCTTCTTCTTCAGAATCTGAACTAGATGAGTCACTCTGACTCCAGCTCTTCTCATTTTTGGCAATGAATTTATTTTCCTTCTTGCTCTTTGTGTTGGTGGTGCTTATTCTCTCTAGCCTCCTTTCTCTTGACAGGACAATCGACTATGACATGTCCTGGCTTGTTGCAGTAATACCAAACAACTTTAGAAGAAAACTGTTTTCTAGGTTTAGAATTGTACCTACCTCCTTTGGAGAACTTCTTGCTAGTCTGGTGGTGATCCTTCTTGTGATGAGAGGAGGAGGATGGTCTGTTCCTCCATTATTTCCTCTTCATCATCATCTGAAATTGCCTAGATAAGGCAACAAACTCTCCTTCAGACATGTTGCTTTCTAAGGTGCTTAGTTCAATGCTGTCTGAGTCAGCAGCCCTCCTTGGAGGAGAGTCAATCCACTCTTTGCTCTTCTTGGAGCCCTCAGCCTTGAAGGCCATTGTCTTCTCCTTGGCCTATGATCTGCTGATGGTCTCGTCCACCTTTCTATCAGATAGTTGTTGTAACGTCCCGATTTGCACTAGGCCCCTCGTGTTCGTGTTTGAGTCAGGAGAGCGTACTTGGGCTCAGGGAAGTGCTGGTAGTTAGGCTTACACTAGTGTATAGGAGGTGAAGTCAGCCTAGAGAAGGATACAGGTAGAGACACGGGCGTGTCCCTACCCGTGTGTGTCCACCCAGTACTCGAGTCGATGCCTCGAGTTATTCCCGATAAGGACACATGTAGTGACACGGGTGTGTCACTACCCATGTGTATGATGACACGATAGGGACACGACATGTTCCTACCCTTGTGCGTTGAGTAGAGGTCAACAAAGAGTGTCCCAAGAAGGACACGGGTAGAAACACGGGCGTGTCCCTACCTGTGTGCCTCCAGCCAGCACTCGAGTCGATTACTCGAGTAGTTCCAGATAAGAACACGGGTATGGACACGGGCGTGTCCTGACCCGTGTATGTGAGGATACGGGTAGAGACACGGGCGTGTCCCTACCTGTGTGCGTCAAGAGAAACTCGACGAAGCAAGACCCAAGTAGGACACGGCCAGCCACACGGTTGTGTCACTTGTACATGGGTAGAGACACGGTCATGTCCCTACACGTGTTTGTGTATCGAAATAGCTGTCGAACCATCGACGGCGCTTCGCCCGAGCGGGACACGGGTAAGGATACGGGCGTGTCCATACCCGTGTCATTTTTCACTTATAAGGGAAATGAAAACCCTAGCCGTTTTCATTCTCATTCCAAGCCTCTTTCCTGGTTAAACTGCTGGAGAGGAGGAAGAAGGTGCTAGAGCAAGTCCAAGAGGTGAAGTATCGTCGTCGCCGAGGAGAAGAAGAGGCCGTTGAGAAGAGTTACAAGATCCTTGTCCGAAAATAGTGGAAACGCCGGAAATGAGGTGAGCTTCCTCCCCTCTCCCTTTGTGCTAGATCTTTAATTATTTTCTAGGAGAGATATCGACTCAAGAGAATCTAGATGCGAGAGGAGAAGTTTTCTAGGAATGGTCATGCTAGGATTTGTATCCTAGGGTTTAGTTGTCTTCAACCTCTCCCTTCTTCTATGGGACGATAAGAGATGGTTTCGTGAATGTTGAAGTATTAGACCGGGCGGCCTTGCGGTCTTGTCTGGCAGTTTGTAGACCAGGCGGTCTATCGGTCTCATATTGCGGCTTGTTCTTATTCTGCTGGAGTTGCCGAGCGGTTACCCCATCTGTCTAACCGCGCGGCCTGTGTGGTCTCTGTAAATTCTAGCCGCTCAGCCCTGTACATGTTTAGTCCCACATTGTTTGTTTGTACTCTCTCATATCTCCTCCATTCTATAAAAGGGAGGTCATACCTTTGTAAATGATATATTTTTTGGATAATAAAATTTCAATTATTCAAATTTCTGTTGATTTCTTTGCTACTTATTCGCTACTTTTACATGGTATCAGAGCACTCGGTCCTTTCCACCTGAGTACGCTCTCTCTGATCTCGCGGCCTCTTCTTTCTTCTCCGCGGCCTATTTTCGCGGCTTGATTTACCTTCAGCCCGCTGCTCTTGTTCGCGCGGCTTGTCCCTTCCCGCGACCTGTTCTCGCGGCCTGTCTCTTTCCGCGGCTTGTCTTCGCGGCTTGGTTCCTTTGCTTTCTCTTCTCTTCTGTTCGCTTGGACTCTTTCAGTTCGCGCGACCTCTTCCCTGCACTTTGGTCTGCTTCCTGGTCGCTGGTATTCTGCCCCCGTGCCGCTGCAGCTTCTTCTCTTCAGCCCGCTGCAGTTTCATCCTTGTTCGCTGCGGTTTCTTTCTCGTGTTCCGACCTCCTCCTTAGGTCGTGCGGCTTGCTCTCCGTTTTTCTCTCCCGCGGCCTATCTTCTTCTCGCGCGGTTTCCTGCCTTCTCTATGGCTACTTCGGTCTTTCCACTCTCGTTATCTCTACATCCACAGCTCCTGCCGCTCCTGCTCCTCCTACTCCTTCGGGCAACCTTGACACGTTTTCTAAGCTTATAGGCTCCAACTATCCCGATTGGAGTGTTTCTTTCATCTTTCTTCTTCGCTCACAGCGCAAGCGTCATCACCTCACTGATGACCCTCCTCCTTGTAACTCTCCTGAATTTGATGACTGGGATGCGAGTGAAGCCCTTGTCCGTACTTGGCTGGCCAACAGCCTCTCTGATGAGTGCCTTCCCGTCATTCGGCATGATGAGATGGTCAAGGCCGCCTGGCTTCACCTAGTTGCTCTCTATTCGAAGGGGGGCCAGACGTCCCACATTTATACTCTCTATGCGGACCTCTTCGCCCGCCCTTCCATGTCTCCTACTGCGGCTTATCAGCAGGTTCAGGCTCTTAGTGCAGAGATCCTCCAGAATCGCCCCTTCTCCGCGGACTTGGCCCAACAGCACAAACACTTCCAGGAACTCCTGTTTGTTTGTTATCTTCTCCGTCTTCCCGATTCCTATGATATGATCCGCCAGCAGATCCTGTGTGAGGCGGAATCTCCTACTTTGGATGCCACCGCGGCTTGCATTGCCGCTGTTACTTCGCTGCTCCAGCGGCCTCTATTGGTCTTCCCACCTTCCCAGGACTCCTATGCTCACCAAGCTCAGAAGGGGGGCCCTAGTGGCCGCGGCCACTCCGGTGGACGGGGTTCTCCCAGGTTCCTCTGCTCTCACTGTGGTCATACCGGCTATTCTGTTGACCGTTGCTGGCAGAAACATCCTAATCTTCGCCCTTCCGGTGATGCTCCTTCTTCGGCCTCCGCCTCCTCTCGGCCGTCTGCCTCTGTGGCCACGACTTCAGGTAGTGCCCACGTCGTTACCCAAGGTAAATGGCTGATTGACTCCGGTGCTATAAATCATATGACTGACAACCCTCATTGCTTCTCCCGTCTTGAGACACATGACCGCTTGCCCCCGGTTCGTTTGGCGGATGGTTCACCATCCCCGGTTCATGGGACGGGCATGGTTCAACTCACCCCATCGCTTTGCTTGGACGACACTCTCTATGTCCCGAAGTTCCCGTGCAATTTATTATCTGTTACTACTTTATGCCAGCAACTTCAGTGCTCCGTCTTATTCACTCCAACTGCTTGTTCTTTTCAGGACCCGAGGACCCAGCGGACGATTGCTACAGGGACTGAGAGCGGCGGACTCTATTTCCTCGACAACATTTCCGCTCTGTCCGCCTCCTCCTCCTTTACAGATCTGCTTCAATGGCATCTTCTCCTTAGACATCCTCCTCCTTGGATTCTTCAACAGCTTCTGCCCCACTTACCTCCTACCAGTTCTCCGCTCAACTGTGATGCGTGTCAGCTTGGCAAACATCATCGCTCCTCCTTTCCCCCGAAGCAAGGCCATGGCTCCTCTCGCCCGTTTGATCTCATTCATTCTGATGTCTGGGGTCCTGCTCCTACCCTCACCATTGCTCAGGGTAGTTCCTACTTTGTCTCTTTTATAGATGATTTTTCTCGATGTACCTGGGTGTATCTATTAAATGATCGCTCTGAACTCTGTTCTGTCTGGCAATCCTTTTATTTTATGATTAATACTCAATTTGACATTTCTATTAAAGTTTTACGCTCTGATAATGCTAAGGAATATCTTAGCCATGAATTCTCCTCTTTCTTTTGGCAACATGGTGTTCTTCATCAAACCACCTGTGTTTATACCTCCCAGCAGAATGGGGTGGCGGAGCATAAAAACTGTCACCACCTTGATGTCGCTCGCACTCTCATGACGCAAATGCACGTACTCCGCTCCTACTGGGGCTACGCTGTGCTACTCGCCTGTTATCTCATCAATCGTCTTCCTTCCACGGTTCTCCATGGCCAGACCCCCTTCTCCATTCTCTACCCCCGCAAGGAACCTTTCCTCTCCCTCTTCGTGTCTTTGGGTGTACGGCTTTTGTTCACACCACATCTGCTACCCGCGACAAGCTTTCCCCCCGTTCCACCAAGTGTGTCTTTTTGGGGTATTCTACCACTCAAAAAGGCTATTGTTGTTTTGACCCCGTCTTGCGGAAACAATTTGTCTCCGCAGACGTGACATTCTTCGAGAATGCTTCCTACTTCTTTCCTAACTCCTCTCTTCCTCCTGATGTCTCTACTTATCCACCGCCTCTCTCTATTCATTCCACGCCTCTCGACGTCTCCACCTTTCCCCCCTCTCCTCCTTCGTCTCCTTCCCTATCCGTCTCACCCCCTACCCCTCCTTCCTCTTCTCCGCGGCCATCTCTCTAGTCCCAGGCCAGCCTTCTCCGCCACGGACGCTCTGGTCGCTGAGGCTCCCGTCGACATGGATCTTCCCATTGCTCTTCGTAAAGGGGTGCGGGCGTGTACTCAACACCCACTTGCGGCAGTTGTTTCCTATGATTGGCTTTCCCCTTCTCACAGGTGTTTTGCCTTGGCTATCTCCACTGCTTCGACTCCCCGCACCTACCAGGAGGCTCTTGTTATCCCTCATTGGAAGTCTGCCATGGATGAGGATATGGCTACTCTTACTGAACGGGGTACATGGACCCTTGTTCCTCCTCCAGTGGGTACTGATGTGGTTGGCTGTCGCTGGGTATTTGTTGTGAAATTTCGCCCCGACGGCACTGTGGATCGCTACAAGGCCCGGCTGGTGGCCAAAGGCTTCACTCAGACTTACGGCATTGATTACTTTGACACCTTCTCTACGGTTGCTCGCCTCAGCACCATCCGGGTTCTTCTCTTTGTGGCTGTTAACCGGGATTGGGCTATTTCCTAGCTTGATGTCAAGAATGCCTTTCTCTATGGCAATCTTCAGGAGGATGTCTACATGGAGCAACCTCCTGGGTATGTTGCTCAGGGGGAGACACGCATATGATGTTTGTAGAAGTCCATTTATGGCCTAAAGCAGAGCCCTCGGGCGTGGTTCGACAAGTTCAGTGGTATTGTGGCTGTCATCGGCTATACAAGGAGTTCGGCCGATCACTCTTTATTCATTCGCAAAACGGCCTCGGGACTGGTAGTTTTGGAAGTGTATGTGGATGATATTCTTCTTACCGGCGATGACCAAGCTGGGGTGGACTTGACGAAGAAACACCTCTGTCAACACCTAGCCACGAAGGATATGGGCTCCCCGAAATACTTTTTGGGAATAGAAATCTCTCGGAAGCGTGACTCGTTGGTTCTCTCCCAACGGAAGTATGCCCTTGATCCTCTAAAAGAGGCAGGATTGATAGGTGCCAAACCAGCCCGGTTTCCCATGGCTATTGGAGAAGACAGAACGTGTACGGATGACTCGCCTCTTCTATCTGATGTCACAAGGTACAGACGGTTGGTGGGCAAACTCATCTATCTCACAGTGACCAGACCCGACATCTCCTATGTTGTAGGCAAGGTCAGTCAGTTTATGCAAGCTCCCAGAGAGTGTCATCTTCAGTCTGTCTTGAAGATTTTAGAGTATGTCAAAGAAACACTGGGCAAAGGGCTAATATTTCAGAAGAATGGTCATCTGAGAGTTGAAGCCTACTCAGATTCAAGCTATGCGGATGATAAAGGCGATCGTAAGTCCACATCAGGTTTTTGTACATTTGTTGGAGGAAACCTTGTGAGTTAGAAGAGAAAGAAACAGTCTGTTGTCTCCAAATCCAGTGCAGAAGCTGAATACCGGAGTATGACATTAACCACTTGTGAGTTAAAGTGGTTGCGGGCTCTCATGCTTGACCTAGGAGAGGTCTATGACTATCCTCTTCCTATGTTCTATGACAATAAGGCTGCTATATACATATCCAAAAATCCGGTCTTCCATGAGAGAACAAAGCATATCGAGGTTGACTGCCACTTCATTCGGGAGGAGATTTTGAAGAAACAAATTTGTACTCCGTTTGTCACCTCTGACAAAGAATTGGCGGATATATTCACAAAATCGGTCTCTACTTCCTTCTTCCACATTTGTGATAAGCTGGGCATGATTGATATCTATGCTCCAGCTTGAGGGGAAGTGTTGAAGTATTAGACCGGGCGGCCTTGCGGTCTTGTCTGGCGGTTTGTAGACCGGGCGGTCTATCGGTCTCATATTGCGGCTTGTTCTTATTCTGCTGGAGTTGTCGAGCGGTTACCCCATCTGTCTAACCGCGCGGCCTGTGCGGTCTCTGTAAATTCTAGCCACTCAGCCTTGTACATGTTTAGTCCCACATTGTTTGTTTGTACTCTCTCATATCTCCTTCATTCTATAAAAGGGAGGTTATACCTTTGTAAATGATATCTTTTTTGGATAATAAAATTTCAATTATTCAAATTTCTGTCGATTTCTTTGCTACTTATTCGTTACTTTTACAGTGAAGAAATGTGGCATTTTGAGGGTGAATAAGGGAGGAGGAAGTCTGGATGTATTGTTTGTAAATCGGCTTGAGTAGGAAGATGAACCGATGTCGTTCATTCCACCTTAAGATGCATGCAGAAATCTTTTCTCTGCACGCAGCGATCTTCGTGGATGTTTTCAAGTGTGATACGTCCAGATATGGGCTTTCACCTAAACACAAAAGTCGAAGTCCTCGAAAATATCTTGCCAACGAGTGGTTGCACTACTTCAGGTGAAGTCTATAGCCACAGGAAATCCCGAACGAAATTGACGGCTGACAAACTAAGCGTGCAGAAATCTGTGTTCTGCACGCAGCAATCTTCTAGGCTATTTTCAAGTGTGATACAGCTAGGTCAGGGCTTTCGACTAAACACTAAAGACTAAGTCCTCTAAAATACCTTTCCAACTAGTGGTTGCAGGACTTCAGGCGAAGTCTGTAGCCACGGAAAAGCCTAAACGAAATTGATGGCTGACAAACTAAGCATACAGAAATCAGTGTTCTGCACGCAGCGATCGTCTAGGCTGTTTTCAAGTGTGATACATCCAGATTCGGGCTTTCGATTAAACACGCAAGTTGTAGCCACAGTAAAAACCTTTCCAACGAGGGTTACGTGCCTTCACCGGATTTATGTAGCCTCAGGAATCTCCGATTGAAGGTGCTGTCCAGATAGTATTCTGCACTTAAATTCTGCGTTTGGTATAACATTGGAATTGAATTTGGTAGAGACATTGTAACTAATTGACATAGGGGCTGGAGAATTCCTTTATGTTTAAATGTCAGAACTTAACGAGGGATGAAATTGTTGTATGGATCACACGTAAACAAATGGAGAAGTAGTTTGCACTTGAACAAATCTCTTTAGTAGAAATTGGCGAACGAACGTTTGACGTATTGGTGAGATTGGAACGATTTCAATATGAGTAATGTCGAGGACGTAACGATAACGACAATACATCAGTTAATGATGAGATTGACTCGAATTGGTGTACCTGATCAGTGGAGGTTATTATGAACAAACAGTCATTGATGTTTAGATTATCGATTCATGTGCGCACAAATGAGTTGATTTTGATTAAAGAATATTAATCGGTTATGCTAGGGTTATGTGACCGTAGATTATATATATAATCTTATTGACCGCACTGGTTCGGTTAATGTTGGGGAGCAACATAGAATGACGGTTGGGCTTGGTCCTTGTGCTTTCTCCGAGGCTGCTTCCGTGCCACGGTGATGTGGAATTTTCATGCGGTGTGAGTCGATACATGGTGTTGTAATCTTGGGTTAAGGATAGTGTGGCAGGTCTACGGGCTCACCAGTCGTCACACCGACAGCAGTTGACAGTTAGACTTTGGGCGGTTGGGCTTGGTCCTCGGTGTTTATTTCCCGGGGCTCCTTCCGTGCCAAGTGAACGGTTGGCCTTGGTTCTCGTATTTTTTCCGAGGCTCCTTCCAGTTCACACAAGGCCAGTTCGGGGCTTCGTTCTCAGTGCACATTTACCCGAGACTCCCGCTGGGCCGTAGTACGCATGGGGATCCGCTGTTGTGTTCTTAGCATTGAGGCGTACGGAGGCCTAAGTGAAGTAGTGTGGATACCCGGTTAGTAGTAGACAAGCCCGCTCTACTGTCACCGCCTGGCCACGGCGGTTGACGCCTGAGAGGTTAGCTACATGCTCAAAAAGTGAGAACTACAAGTCTGTGTCGACATAGCGGTTGCATGTGTGTGATCATGCGTGAGTCATTGCATTGCATACATACCATTACAACGCATTGCATAACAAGATCCTCATCGTATGAGTTTGTATGGGCACTCCTATACGATGAGTTACTTTATCTTAAACCGATCCTTAACTTATAAGCTTGTATGGACATCCTTATAAGTTAAGTTACTTTCCTGTTTTAGAACTCTATAACAGATGGATTGGTATAAATTGTGTAGAATTGCTAGTGTATACTGTAATTAAACATGTTATACACTTCCTCTATTAGTGTTCACTTTATATGTACTTATTCCACCTGCTTCTACCTACTTATATTACTTATTATATATTGTAACCAGATTCCTTTCTCCGCCCGGTGTCGAGGAGTCGCCGGGGGAGCGGATGTGAAGCCACTTAGTATTTTTGACTAACGGTTGCTACCACTTCCTTTCTAGGAGGAAACCCCGCTGGTAGAGCCACCGCAGACTCTGCAGTAGGACAGCCAGGCCAGGACGACAGGGCCTTAAGGGACGTTGCCTTCGCTACCGTCGGTTACAGATGTGAGTTTTGAGAGGTTTTGATGTAGCCCTATGGGCATGTTTTAGCTGTACTATGATACTTTAGAAGCTTGTTGTAGCTTCTTTTTTTTGATGTACTTTTAGACTTATATTATGCTTATGTGTGGATTGACTTCTAAATTATATTTTGGTCGTGTTGGCATTGATTGACATTGGATGTTACCGACGGAATAGGCGTCTTGTGGTACAGATTAGCCCGTGTGCTATTGCTACCGCAAGGTGTCTGTTCTGGGCATAAGACCCCCTTTGTGCCGTGTTTTATGTTCCGAGAGGGGGGGGGGGGTCTTACAAATGGTATCAAAGAAGTCATTCAACTACAAATGGTATCAGCTTGCCACGATCCTGAACTAAAGAAGTCATTCAACAATGGTACCACCCCCGTTCGATTAGTCATTTTGGGGACAAACTGACTTAGCGGAAGCAGTGGTGTGCCCATATGTAATTTACACTAAGTATGTTCAACTTTGACCTTAAGATTAGCCAACCTGACCATAGGTTTGTACTCTACGTGTAGATTCCAGTGTACGTTGAGTTGATGGGGGGCACTTCTGCCCCTTCCATACCTACTCAGTTCCAATAATCTGAATTGGGACAGACGCTCACGGCCATCCTGGATGCCTTTAAGTTGCAGTAGACCCCATCCCAGCAACATGCCCTGGGCTCAAACTGGTTGAGCACTTTTCGGGCTCTCTCCCCTCCCGCCTACCTTGGGACAGAGTCAGTCGTGCGCACAGAAGAATGGCTCGATACGGTGAAGGAGCTATTTCCAGGAATACATTGCCCATCCAACATGGTTGTAACATTGGCAGTGTCCGTCCTGGAACTGCACGCCAAGAGGTGGTGGAAGTCCCATATGGGCTCCACCTTTCAACGGTGAGTTTATACGGAGATTAGATGGAGTGAGTTCTCAGGAGTCTTCTTAGATCACTTCACTCCCTCAACCGCTCGAGATGAACTCGAAGAGAGATTTCTACTGCTGAAGCAAGGATTGAAGTTAGTTACGGAGTATCAACGAGAGTTCCAACATCTCACGAGATTTGCGGACTCATTTGATTTGGATGACAGATGATATGGTAAATGCTTCTACAAAGGGTTGCGGGACCCCCTAAGGTAGGCCCTTTTGTTTATAGCGGACTCTAGCCTGGCGGAAATAATTAACTTGGCAAAGAGGCTAAAAGCGGACCACCTGGGGAGTGCTAAGTGGCCTGCTGAGGGCATGATGGAAGCTAGCCCTGGCAATAGAAGCAGACATGACTATAGAGGAGGAAGAGGACATCAGAGAGGTGGCGGACGTGTCCACCGGAATTATAGAGTGGAGCACCTGGTTCCACAGCTGCCAGCATTTCCTCCACCTCCCAGCCTCAATAATTTCAGCAGCCAGAGGGGCGTTATGTACGGGTGTGCTTCGAATGCAATCAACCGGGCCACATCTGATGTTACTGCCCGCAGTTGTTTGGGAATGCTCCTCTTGCTCTGCCTCCGGCAGCTCCTCGAGGGTGGGGACACATGCGTGGTCGCGGACGAGGACCACGAGGAGGAAACCCCAGACTGGCTCGGGATCAAGTGTTCGCTCTGGACATGACACAGGAACGGAACCCTCAGGAGGTGATTGCAGGTATGTTAAAGTTAGTTATCACATTTTCATTTTCAAACATTAAATTGCTTAAGACGTAGTAGATATCTAGCATTGAATATTGTATTGGTACTTAGGCACCGTGGTGGTCGGCGGGAAACCGGCCTATACATTATTTGATACCGGTGCCTCACACTATTTCGTGTCGGAGGACTTCATTAAATATGTAGAAGAAGTGCAATACTTCACTGGTATTGCTCGACGAGTACGCCTCCCAGACGGCTCTGAGATGACCGCAACCACCAAATGCGAGTTAGAGATATTCATTGGGGGAAAGGCCTTTGATACCCCTGCTACAGTCTTAAGGATGCCAGAATTTGACTTCATTATGAGCATGGCGTAGTTGGACTGGCACTTCGCAAGGATTGACTGCGCGGAGAAACGAATTTACTTGAGACACGAAGACACCAATGTCATCTTTTAAGGTATTAGATTCGCACCTCGTATGTTGTTATCGTTGGTTCAGGCTATAAAAGCCCATATGAAGGGGGAAGAAGTTTTCATGATTTGTTTCGAGTTGAAGGAGATAGTGTTGGATATGAAAGATGTACGGGTATTGCGGGACTTCCCCGAGGTATTTCCTGAGAAACTGCAAGGATTACCCCCGCATAGAGAAGTTGAGTTTCAAATTAATCTAGTACCGGGTGCCAATCCCGTCTCCAGGACCCCTTACCGGATGTCCCCGAAGGAACTCGCAGAGTTCAGAGTTCAGCTACAGGAATTGGTGGAGTCAGGGTTTGTTCGCCCCAGGCTCGTCACCCTGGGGATCCCCTGTATTGTTCGTCAAGAAGAAGGATGGAACCTTGTGATTATACATAGACTTTCGGGAGCTCAATCGACTGACGGTGCGGAACACTTATCCACTACCCCGGATCGACGAACTGTTCGATCAACTGGTATGACCGCATTTGTTTTCCAAGTTAGATTTGCGCTCGGGGTATTATCAGTTGAGGATATAAGAAGGGGACATCCAAAAAATGGCTTTTAGCTCAAGATACAGACTATATGAGTTCACTGTAATGTCGTTTGGGCTCACAAATGCCCCTTCAGCTTTCATGAGCCTAATGAACAAGGTGTTTGAGCCTTATATGGACATCTTCATCATTGTTTTCATCGATGACATCCTAGTCTACTCAAAGATAGAGGAGGAGCATATCCAACATCTGACCTTCGTACTGAAGAAGCTAAAGAGCACGCCTTGTTTGTCAAGTTCAGCAAGTGTGAATTCTGTCTTAAAGAAGTTGCTTTCTGGGGCCATGTGATCAGTGGGGATGGAGTAGCTGTGGATCCAGCCAAGGTGCGTGCCGTGAATGAGTGGTCACCCTTGAAGTCAGCGGCTGATGTACGGAGCTTCCTTGGACTTGCCGGGTACTATCGTAAGTTCATAAAAGGATTCTCGAAGATTGCCCTTTCTCTAACTTCTTTGACAAAGAAAGGTATGCTGTATGAGTGGACACCCCAGTGTGAAGCTGTGTTTCAGGAGCTGAAGGACAGACTTACATCTGCACCCATCTTAGCACTTCCGTCTGGGAAGGAAGGATTTCAAGTATACACCGATGCATCTTATCAAGGGATGGGAGCGGTACTAATGCAGCACGGTCATGTAATTGCATATGCGTCAAGGAAGCTAAAGAAACATGAACTCAATTATTCGGTCCACGATTTGGAATTATGGGCAGTGGTATTTGCCCTCATAGTCTGGAGACACTACCTATATGGAGTTCATTGCGAGATATTTTCAGACCACAAAAATATAAAGTACGTTCACACTCAGAAGGAACTTAATTTGAGACAACGGCGGTGGTTAGAGTTTTTGTGCGATTATGAGTTTACCTTGAACTACCCCCCCCCCCCCCCCCCCGGAAGAGCAAACTCGGTGGCTGATGCATTGAGCAGAAAAGTACCGGACTCGAGCTCAAAGTCTCGGCTGATGAGTATGGAGTTAGCTCGGATGCTCGAGGATATGGAGATTACTTTGGTATATAAGGTTCCTTCAGAAGAGTATACAGAGTACTTGGCGATCATGAGCATAGTTTGCAATATTTGGGACCGAATCCGGGCAGAGAAAGGGAAAGATGCTGCTCTGGCCCTCGTGATAAAGTTCATTGAGGGTGGATCCACCAAGGAGTTTACGTTAAAAGACGGCCTCGTTCATTTCCATGTCCGGCTCTACATTCCCAAGGGCGGCAAAATTCGGGAGGATATCTTGAGGGAAGTACATTGCTCCCAGTATTCAGTGCATCCCGGTATTGCCAAGATGTACGCCGACTTGCGAAGGACCATGTGTTGGCCGGGAAGGAAGAAAGATGTCAGGTACTTTGTTACACATTGTGAGGCCTGTCAAAGTGTGAAGGCGGAATGTAAGAGCCCCGGTGGCTTGTTATAGTCATTGTCCATCCCCGAGTGGAAGTTTGAGGATATCTCCATGGACTTCGTTCACGGGTTATCTCGCTCACGCTCAGCGAATGATTCAGTGTGGGTGATCGTTGATCGCCTGACAAAAGTGGCCAGGTTTATCGCTATGAAGAAAGAGGCTCACGTGGATGTTTTGGTACGCCTCTTTGTGGAGCAGTTTGTACGGTACCATGGCATGCCGAAGACAATCATTTCTAACCGGGATGGTCATTTTAACTCCAAGGATTGGAAGGCTATGCAGGCGTATTTGGGTTCGCGCCTTACCTTTAGCACTGCATTTCATCCTCGGACAGGCGAGCAGTCTGAGAGGATCATCAGAACATTGGAGGACCTGTTAAGGTTGTGTGTGTTGGATATAGGAGAGCTGTGGGAAAGGCTCTTACCGCTGGTAGAATTCTCCTATAACAACAGCCATCAAGCTAGCATCGGCATGGCGCCCCATGAAGCCCTTTACGGAATAAGGTGTAAAACCCCCTTGTCTTAGGTGCATGATGAAGACTGGAAGGCTTTGGGAATTGAGTATATTGATAATACTGATGCGGTGGTTAGACTAATACGGGATCTCATACTTGAGGCTCAAAGTCGGCAGGCGAAATATTATAACGCAAAGCACCGGATGGTGGAATTTCAAGTGGGTGATAAAGCATTTCTGAAGATCCGCCCGATGCATGGAGTGTCACGGGTGCGTGGTGTGAAAAAGCTCAGCCCAAGGTACATTGTGCCTTACACTATATTGGAAAGAATTGGCCCTTTGGCCTATCGGTTAGAGTTACCACCAGAGCTAGAGAACCTCCACGACGTGTTCCATGTGTCGTCACTTAGAAAGGCGCTTTTGCTGCCCGACCAATATATCAGCACCACTGATAGTGCAGTGGTGACTGATAGTTCTGTGTGACTAGAGCCGGTGCGGATCGTAGACAACAAGACAAGAATTTTGCGCCGCAAAAGTGTTCCTTTGGTGAAGGTGCTGTTGTTTAATCATGGGAAGGAGGAGTATACATGGGAGCCGGTGGAGATGATGCAAAAACGCTACCCGGAATTATTTCCTCAAGGTAATTTTAAAAAGCATATTTTATTTTTTGTTATGTTTTTTCTCCACATAGTGTTGGGTTCCATCAATGCCCCCGGTGTTGGGAGGTACGGCGTGCTGCGCTACGGCCCGCACTAGTCGAAACAGAAGGGTGTGTCCCCTGGGGCCTAACTGGCCGCCCCGTGGATCCTAGGGTAACCAGCTCTATAAAGGAGTGGTAGCGCCGTCCTCAAACAGTCCGGGCTTTTGGGCGAGTTGGTTGCGCCTTCCCTACAAGTGGTATCAGAGGAGGTCACGGGTTCGAAACCCCGGGGTCGTTGCTGGGGGGGGGGATTGTTGGGTTCCATCAATGCCCCCGGTGTTGGGAGGTACGGCGTGCTGCGCTACGGCCCGCACTAGTCGAAATAGAAGGGTGTGTCCCCTGGGGCCTAACTGGCCGCCCCGTGGATCCTAGGGTAACCAGCTCTATAAAGGAGTGGTAGCGCCGTCCTCAAACAGTCCGGGCTTTTGGGCGAGTTGGTTGCGCCTTCCCAACAGAGACTAGTCCCAATTCTAATGCATCTTCATCATGTGATGAAGACAGATAAGAATCTGATGAAGATGTCAATCAATTGATTGACAAGTGTGGTTCCCTTCTAGATGCTTTGAAGAGAAGCAAGAAGTTGGCCAAGAATCAAGCTGAGGAGATCATCTCCCTACAGCTAGTTGCTTCCCAGCAGTCTGGCTCAGCATCTTTGCTGGAACAGAAGATGAGGGAATTTAACCAACTGAAATGTATCACAATCATCCAGATTGGGACCATCATCCACAAGAACACAATCATTCTAGATCTTGAAGACAAGCTCCAAAGGGAGAAAATAATTGTGGCTAAATATTCAAAGCCTAATATAGTGTTGCCCCTAATAAACTCCTTCAACTCTCAAAGGATAATATGGGTTTGGGATTCATGGGGAACCCTAGGGTTGGCCATTCTAAAAGGAAAGGCAAAGCTATAATTCAGCCACCCATCACTTTTAATAAAGTAGTGTTACCATCAATCATGTATGACCAAGAAAGTATCTGTGGTCACTGGTTTAATGGAAGATCCACAAGTGTGAACAAAAATGTTCACAGCTATTGCGGAAGGTATGGTAAGGGTGTAGGATTTCACAAATCCTTCAAAGGGGATGAGTGATTTTAAGGTCCCACATGAGGAAATTCAGATGGCCTGTCATGGACCATTTGTCTTTGGTACCCCAGCCCCCTCACTCAGAAATAAAAGCAGTGTCATATGTTCAAGCTCTTCTAGCAAACTCTCAAACCATAGGTAAGTCATCCAGAAAGCCTGACTTGGATATCTTTGATGCCATCAACAACTTGTCTACTGCAATGAAAATTGTTGTTGTTGTAATCAATGTAAGGCAAGTAAATCTGTTGACAGACTTTCCATCAGTCCGATCCTTCTGAGAGACACTTGAAAAGGACTGCTGCTCCACATTCTGAACAGATTGTTGTTGGCTTGTCCACTGGTTTAGTTCAGAAGAGGAGATACAATATCCATGAGTGTTGGTGTTGTGGTAAAGTGGTTCACTTTGTCATAGATTGTTGGCACAATCAAACTGTGCCCAAAGCAAAAGCTAGTCTTCCTATCAGAAAATTTATAGGAAGACATTTTCATTTTCAGGCTAACCAGAACTAAGGACCCAATACAAATTCGGGTCCTAAGATAACATAAATTATGTTTTGCAGGATAGTCTATGTGCCGACACACCTATATTGTTCTTGGACAATGGTTATTTCAGACACATGACTGGAACAAGATGCAACCTGAAGGACTTCATTCCAGTGAAGAATGCAACTAAAGTAATCTTTGGTGGTTCAGACAGAGGTGTCACAAAGGGATATGGTATGATTGCCAATGGCATAGTATCCATCTCTGAAGTGGATTATGTGGAAGGGTTGCAACACAACTTGTCAAGCATAAGCTAACTTTGTGATCTTGGCTATGTCATTGTATTCCACAAGGATGAGTGTCAAATTAAGAGGTCAAGTGACCAAGAGGTCGTCTTGTCCGACACTACGAGTTTAAATATTTATTGTTTAAGCTTTATATGCTTAAGTAAAAACTCCCCTATATGTTTGGTTGCAAATGAGAAAGTCTCATACTATGTTCAATGGCACAAGAGACTTGCCCACTTGAACTATAAGACCATCGGTAAGCTCTTTAGTGAAGAGTTGGTCTGGAATGGTCCTAAAATGAAATGCAACATGGAGACCATTTGCTCTACATGCTTAAAGGACAGGCAAACCAAAGCTTCTTTTAAGAGCATTGGGGCCAAAGACTCTGTGAGGTGTTTATACCTCCTGCATATGGACTTATTTGGTCATATGCTAATTCATAGTCTAGGTAGGAAATTCTACACACATGTGGTTGTTGATGACTTCTCTATGTTTACTTGGGTTTTATTTTTAAGAAAAAGTAGGAAACCCTTGATATCTTCAGGACCTTTACCAAGCAAATTCAGAATGAACTAAATAGTACTATGGTCAGAATCAGAAGTGACCAAGGCACTGAATTCCAATTTGAAGGCGTGATAATGTTCTATGAAGAATAAGGGATTCACCAAGAATTTTCTTCTCCAAGAACACACCAGTAAAATGGGATTATAGAGTGGAAAAATAGGACCCTCTTACATGCTGGCAGGACATTACTGAGTAACACATTTCTCTCAGAATACTTACGGGTTGAGACAGTAAATATTGCATGTCATGTCATGAATAAAGCTTCTATCACTAAGGATCACAATAAGACTCCCTGTAAGATAATGAAGGGCAGGAAACCAAACCTTGCCTATTTCAGGATCTTTGGAAGCAAATGTTATGTGCTCAACAATGGGAAATCTTACCGAACTAAGATTATTGTCAAATCCTATGATGGAATATTTGTTGGATACAACAATCATAGAAAAGCATAAAGGGTTTATAACTTGAAAAATTAAGTTATGGAAGAGTCTATAAATATAGTATTTTATTAGTCTTCTATGATTAACAATGAGAAACCAAGCTCCTCATCTAGATCTATAAGTTTAAAACATGTAATGAACAAACTATCCACCATGGAATGTTCTCCTGCTGCCCAAGATGTAGATGGAGGAGTGTGTATTCCAGAAGAAGAACTTAGAACACATGATGTGGATGAAGTATAATAAAATCAAGCCATTGAAGATCAAAATGTTGAAGAAAGAAAGCCCCCAGTAGTTAGAAATCTAAAGGATCATCCCAAACATCATATAATTGGAGATGCCAATCAATGGGTTACTATAAGGAGCAAAAGCATGAACATAGCTATATATTCCAGCTTTTTGTCTCAAGTTGAGCCCAAGAGATTTGAAGATGCCAACATAGACCAATATTGGATTGTGCCAATGCAAGAGGAACTGAACCAGTTCAAGAGATATAAGGTTTAGAAGCTGGTTCCCAGACCACAAGGACATAACATTAGTGGAACCAAGTGGATCTACAAGAACAAGCTTGATGAAAATTGTGTTATAATTAAGAATAAGGTTAGTCTGGTGGCTAAGGGATATAAACAAGAAGAAGGTATTGATTTTGATCAAACCTTTTCCCCAGTAGCTATGCTAGAATCCATCTCACTGTTCCTTGCATATAATGCCCAAAAGGTATTCAAATTTACCAGATGGATGTGAAGCCAGCCTTCCTAAATGGTGACTTAAGAGAAGAAGTCTATGTTGAGCATCGATCAGGTTTTGTCTTTCCAAACTCTCCTGATCTTGTGTATAGACTTAAGAGAGCTTTGTATGAGTTGAAACAAGCACGCAGAGCATGGTATGTGGTGTGTTGAAGTTGGTGACCGGGCGGTCTGGAGGTTTGTCTTGGCGGGTTGAAGACCGCGCGGTCTGGCGGTCTGTATCAGCTGGCTTGGAGACCGGGCGGTCTGGCGGTCTACCCTGGATGTCTCTCTTCCTCTCTGGTGGTAGCCGTGTGGTTAGCCCTGCTGTCTAACCGCGCGGCTTGTGCGGTTTGTTTTGTATAGTCCGCTTAGTCCTGTAATTTTTTAGTCCCACATCTCTTATTTGTATTCTCTCATCTCTCCTCCATTCTATATAAGGGAGGGCATACCTTTGTAATAAATACCTTTTTCGGATAATAAAATTTCAGTTAAAACCATTTCGGTTTGTTCTCTGTTCAGTTTCTACATGGTATCAGAGGACACGGTCGTTTCCTCCTGATTGTGTGCGCTCTCTGATTCTCGCGGCTTGTTTTCCGCTCTCCACGACCTGTCTTGCGGCTTGCCCTCTCTTCTGTCCGCCGCCCTGTTCGCGCGGCTTGCTTCTCCTTGGTTCTCTTCTCCTGCAGCTATTCGTCGCCGCGACCTGTCTCGTTATCGCCGCGCTCCTGGTTCCTTCTTGCCTCTCCGACTTCCTAGTCGTTGCGGCCTGTTTCTGTTCGCCCGGTCTGCGACTTGTTGTAGTCGCTGTTTCTTGCCTCCTCTTCTCTTCTGTTCGCTCGGCCTTCTCAGTCCGCGCGACCTCTTCCCCGCTGGGCCTTTGAATGCTTTCTAGCCGCTTGATTCTCCATCTGTCTGCATGACCTGTCCGCGCGACATTCCCCTTCTTTTTCGCGAACCGTTTTCGCGATCTCCTCTATTCGCCGCGCTCTACTTCTTGTTGCCTTCTACCCCCTCCTGCTTGCTAGTCGCCCCGGCCTCATCTTTTACCGTGCGACTTGTTCTCCTCTGTTCGCCCGACTTTTTCAGGTCGTGCGACTTCTTTCCCTCTGCTTTGCTCTGCTTCTTGGTAGCGGCCTTCCTAGCCGCCCGACCTGTTTTCTGTTCGCCTGGCTTGGTGCTCTTTTCTCTTCTCGCAGCTTGTTCTTATCGTCGTGGCTTGCTCCTCTCTTGCTTCCATGGCTTTCCCCTCCTCCAGCCTGTCCGCCTCCGTGGTCACCTCTTCTGGTAGTGCTCATGTTGTTACTCGCGGAAGATGGCTAATCGACTCTGGTGTAACAAATCATATGACAGACAATCCTCAATGTTTCTCTCTTCTTGACACACATGCTTAGTTGCCCCCGGTCATTGTTGCTGATGGATCTCCCTCCCCGGTCCATGGGACGGGCATGGTTCCCGTCACTCCATCTCTCTGCTTGGCTGATACCCTCTATGTGCCCAAGTTTCCGTGCAATTTATTATCGGTTACTTCTTTATGAAAGCAACTACAGTGTTCTGTCATATTCACCCCTACCTCTTGTGCTTTTCAGGATCCGGACTCCCAACGGACGATTACTACCGGGACTGAGAGTGGTGGCCTCTACTTCCTCGACAACGTTTCTGCTCAATCCGCCTTCTCCTCCTCCTCTACAGATCTTCTCCAATGGCATCTTCGCCTTGGACATGCTCCTCCCCGAATTCTACGACAGCTCCTGCCGCACCTCCCTCCTCATCATCCTCCTCTAAACTGTGATGCATGTCAACTTGGCAAACATCACCGCTCCTCCTTCCCACCAACGCAAAGTCGGGGCTCTTCCCGTCCGTTCGACCTCGTTCACTCTGACATATGGGGTCCCGCTCCTAACCTCACCATCGGTCGGGGTAGTTCCTATTTTGTCACCTTCATTGATGATTTCTCTTGATGTACGTGGGTATATATTCTCAAAGATCGCTCCGAGCTGTTCTCTGTTTGGACCTCCTTTTATTCTATGGTTAAGACTCAGTTTTATACATCTATTAAACTCCTTCGTTATGACAATGCTAAGGAGTATCTTAGCCACGGCTTCTCCTCCTTTTGTATTCACCATGGTGTTATTCGTCAAACCAGCTGTGTCTACACCTCACAATAAAATGGGGTGGCGGAATGCAAAAACCGTCACCTCCTTGATGTCGCTCGCACTATGATGACTCAAATGCATGTTCCTCGCTCCTATTAGGGCTACGCTGTCCTCCTCTCCTGCTATCTCATCAATCGCCTTCCCTCCACAGTTCTCCACGGTGCTACCCCCTTCTCCATTCTTTATCCGGACAAGGATCCCTTTCCTCTTCCTCTACACATCTTTGGGTGCACCGCTTTTGTGCACTCTCCCGCTGCCACCCGTGATAAACTCTCACCACGTGCCACCAAATGTGTCTTTCTGGGCTACTCTCCCACTCAGAAAGGATATTGTTGCTTTGACCCTGTTACCCGCAAGCAATTTGTCTCTGCGGATGTCACCTTCTTTGCCAATGCATCTTACTTCTCTCCCGCTTTCTCTTCTACTCCTCCTGATCCTACTTCTCATACCAACCCATCCATTCCCTCTGCTCCCATTGATGTTCCTCCCTCTCCACCAACTCCACCGTCTTCCCCATCCTCATCATCTCCACCCTCTACTCCGCTTTCTCCCTCCACTCCGCTGCCATCTCTCTCTACTCCCGGGCCAGCATTCTCCACCACGGATACTACGGATACTGAGGCACCTGCTGACCTGGATCTCCCGATTGCTCTTCGCAAAGGGGTTCGGGCCTGTACCCAACACCCGCTTGTTGTAGTTGTTTCCTATGATCGTCTTACCCCTGCTCGCAGAGCTTTTGCACTGGCTATCTCGGCCACTGCCACCCCCCGTTCCTACCAGGAGGCCCTTACTATTCCTCACTGGAAAGTTGCCATGGATGAGGAGATTGCTACTCTCACTGAACGGGGTACCTGGACCCTTGTTCCGCCTCCTTTCGGCACAGATGTTGTTGGTTGTCGCTGGGTCTTCGTGGTGAAGTTTCTCCCGGATGGCAGTGTGGATCGTTATAAGGCTCGCCTGGTTGCCAAGGGTTTTACCCAAACTTATGGGATTGATTACTTTGACACTTTCTCTCCCGTGGCTCGACTCAGCACTATTCGGGTTCTTCTCTCTGTGGCTGTCAACAGGGATTGGCCCATCTCGCAGCAAGATGTTAAGAATGCCTTCCTCTATGGTGATCTGCAGGAATATGTTTACATGGAGCAACCTCCTGGGTATGTTGCTCAGGGGGAGACACGGGTATGCCGGCTAAAGAAGGCTATCTATGGCCTTAAGCAGAGTCCTCGTGCCTGGTTTGACAAGTTCAGTGGCATTGTTGCGGCCATTGGTTTTACAAGAAGCTCAGCAGATCACTCCTTGTTTGTTTGGCAAACCGCCTCTGGTCTTGTTGTTCTTGCGGTTTATGTTGATGACATTCTTCTTACTGGCGATGACCAGGATGGGGTATTGATGACCAAGAAACACCTTCGTCAACATCTGGTCACAAAGGATATGGGCTCCCCGAAATACTTTCTGGCGATTGAAATCTCTAGAAAGCACAACTCCATGGTCCTTTCACAATGGAAGTATGCTCTTGATCTTTTAAAGGAGGCAGGACTCACTGGTGCTAAACCTGCACGTTGTCCTATGGCTACTGGCGAAGATAAAACTTGGACAGATGACTCACCTCTTCTCTCTGATCTTACGAGATACCAGCGTCTGGTGGGCAAGCTCATATATCTCACGGTAACCAGACCCGACATCTCTTATGCTGTTGGCAAGGTGAGCCAGTTCATGCAAGCTTCGAGGGAGTGTCATCTATAATCTGCTCTAAGGATATTAGAATATATTAAAGCTGCTCCAGGGAAAGGACTCCTATTTCAGAAGAATGGTCACCTAAGGGTTGAAGCTTACTCTGATTCAAGCTATGCGGATGACAAAGGGGACCGCAAATCGACTTCAGGTTTCTGCACATTTGTTGGAGGCAATCTTGTGAGTTGGAAGAACAAGAAACAGTCTGTCGTTTCCAGGTCTAGTGCAGAGACGGAATATCGCAGCATGACATCGACTACATGTGAGTTGAAGTGGTTGCGGGCTCTCATGCTTGACTTAGGAGAGGTTTACAACTATTCTCTTCCTATGTTCTGTGACAATAAGGCCGCGATACACATTTCCAAAAATCCGGTCTTTCATGAGAGAACAAAACACATAGAAGTCGACTGTCATTTTATTCGGGAAGAAATATTGAAGAAACAGATTTGCACTCCATTTGTCACTTCCGACAACGAGTTGGCAGATGTCTTCACCAAGCCGGTGTCTGCTTCCTTTTTCCACATCTGCGACAAGCTGGGCATGATCGATATATATGCTCCAGCTTGAGGGGGAGTGTTGAAGTTGGTGACCGGGCGGTCTGGAGGTTTGTCTTGGCGGGTTGAAGACCGCGCGGTCTGGCAGTCTGTCTCAGCCGGCTTGGAGACCGGGCGGTCTGGAGGTCTACCCTGGATGTCTCTCTTCCTCTCTGGTGGTAGCCGTGTGGTTAGCCCTGCTGTCTAACCGCGCGGCTTGTGTGGTTTGTTTTGTATAGTCCGCTTAGTCCTGTAATTTTTTAGTCTCACATCTCTTATTTGTATTCTCTCATCTCTCCTCCATTCTATATAAGGGAGGGCATACCTTTGTAATAGATACCTTTTTCGGATAATAAAATTTCAGTTAAAACCATTTCGGTTTGTTCTCTGTTCGGTTTCTACATGGTGGACCGGCCTTGCGCTTATGAAAAGAGAGCAACAGAACTAGCAATCCAACTAGGCAAGTATACCTATCGAACTATAGTAAAGGGACACAAGTGTCGTATTTAAATCCGGGAACTGTTGAGTAAACCTACTCACACGAAGGCTATTATTTCATCGATGAAAAATCTAGGGTTAAAAGAAAGCTAAATGCACTAAATGATATATTGCATAAAAAAGAGGACTACTTGCAATAAAAATAAAGAGAGCATAAAATAAACGATTACACTGAAGGGTTATAACAATGAGATGGAAATGAACTCGATCAAGAATCACCTCGGCAAGAGTCGATTAAAAACACAATAAATAAACCTAAGCTTAATAGGGTAAAGGTACTTGACCGGGGAGGTTCCTAAAGCTTGAACATGCTTCTCTCAAAGTCGTGCCCAACTGAGTTTAGGAAGGTCCTACCGACTCTCGTCTAAATCAGAGGCCTAAAGCTCGCTTTACGCAGTGAACCCCACTATTGGATTTTACTCCAATCCGAGAGATTTGGATGTCTGCCTCTCTAGAGGGGTGCGTACAACTCCCTTTACTCTTGAGTGCTCACTTCAAACTATCGGCCTCTCAGCTAGCCAAGAATGAAAGCAAAGGTGGAGAATATATATCGATAATATATCTCCAACCCATGATAAATCAAGAGTAATTCAAGGCCTAAAAACCTAAAAAGAAAAGGTGAACTCAAAGCATCATAACTTAATCACTCGAACCTCAGATCATTAAGATCGAATACAAGGAAGATTAGTTACTCATGGTGAAGTGGAGGAGGGGGTGAGTTGTGAAGCAATAAGAACACAAAGTAGAAAGGGAAGAGAAAACAACACTTCTTTATTAATGAAAACAAGGATCTTACAACGTGAAAACAAAGGATTACAAGTGTATGGAAAGTAAAATCCTATTCTAGCCCTACAATTAGCAACTAAAGCAATTACAAAATCTAATACAAAAGCTTAAATTAAACTAGAATTAAAGTAAACTAAAGTGAGAAAGAGAGAGAGAGGGAGAGAGAGAGAGAGAGAGAAAACATGAAAAACTTCAGAAAACAAAAGGGCAGCACTTCCTTACACACTCCAGGACTCCCTTTAAAACAAGGGGAGGGGCTGAATTTATAGAAATTCAAGAGGGGATGACAGGACCAACGACACGGCCATGTTGGTGGCCGTGTCCCGTGCTGATTGACTTCGGGCTCTGGTTCTGGTGGGAAATGATCATTGCAACATCGAATTGGCGGGCATGCCCATGCTGACACGGCCAATGACACAGCCGTGTTGGTGGTCGTGTCTTTTGCGGTTAATGGGCTTCGACGGGGGTGCATTAATGGCAGGCTGCATGCGTTGATGAGTTGGCGACACGCCTGGCAATACGACCATGTCGGTGGTCGTGTCCTGCTCTGGAATTTCATCGACTCCGTGTGACACGGTCCATGTTGACACGAGTAGCTTGACATGGCGAGATACATAGCCAGCGACATGGCCGTGTTGGAGGCTGTGTCCTGGTCGGGATGAACTCTGGACTTTCCTCTAGTGGTTGATTCTTTAGGAACAGGTGACACGCCCCACGACATGGCCGTGTTGGTGGCCGTGTCAAGTCATTTTGGCTGAAAATTGAGAAAACCCGCAAAAGAGCACAAAAACATTAGTGACATAAATAAATACAAGAAGAAGGGACATATAAGCTAACAAGATAAAATTTGCACAATAAAGACCTAAACAAAACTCTAATAGCTTAATTACAAAACAAACTATCAAATTCCCCCAAGCTTAAGCTTTGCTTGTCCCCAAGCAGAAATATAAAAACTAGATAACCATAAAATAGGATTAATCAAAAAGTTCTAATTATGCCTACATAAGTACTATGTAAAATTCTATGTAGGGAAAAGGTGAAACGCGAATCTAAAACAATTATTTAGTTATGGTTTAACTTTTATAAACTTTACTTAACGAAAATAAATCATGCAAAATTTTGACGAAATTCTTTAAAAAGATTTAAGCAAAGCAACGAAAATGAAAAAAACGCATTGAATTGTTACTAGATCCAAGCAATGCATTATAATTATATCAAATAAATAACAAAAATCTAAGTTTACATTCAAAACTAATACTGATTTACTTTTCTTCTTTTATTAGTTATTAAATAAAATTCAAAAAGGCATGAATCAAAAGGACTTAATAGAATCGAAGTGTTTGGTTTAGGATTATGATTAGGAGTGGTATTGAAAGATAAACAGGGAGGCTTAAAATCACACTAAACCAAAACAAAGAGTTTCAAAAATTTTCATTTTGAACAAAATATTTTTCTTTCTTTTTTCTTTTCCATTTTTTTCTTTTTCAAAACAAAGGCTATAAATATTTTCATTTTCATTTTGAATTGGCCAAATAAAAACACACATTTCTTTTGAGCATAATTTTTGTTTAAAAACTTCTCCAAAAATATCACAAAATAACCTATCATAATCATGAAAATTCTTTATGAAACTCAAAAATGCTAGTGTGATTAGATAGGTTGAAAATTTTGGCTTTGGTGAAAATGATATGAAAAGAGGAGCTATCAAATGAAATTGGAAAAAGGCTCAAAAGCGGCTAACTAGTGGTAAAAGTTTATAGGTTGGCAGGAAAGCTCAAATGAAAACAAAAACGGCCTAAATCACTTTCACGCTTTTAAATTTATTTAAAACATAGATTTGAAAAATTTCAAAAAACAAGTCCTAGATAATAAAAGAAGAATGATGAAATTATCTTGAAAATAGAAATAATAGGTGGCTTGGATCGTTCACATCTACTACCCTATTCAAACATTGATCTTTCAAAAATTATCTAAAAACGAAAAGAAAAATAGTGGATGATGAATTTTTGAGAAAGTAAAGAAAATAAAGAACGAAAAACCATAATAGAAATGCGAGTTTTAGGAAAATATTTCACCTTAACATGTTATCGTGAATTAGAAACACAGCATGACCAACAGTTTACTTGTGAAACATAATTAAAAAGAAGGATTAGAAAAATTATAATTAACTAAGTTGTTTATAAGGACTTTTGAGAAAAACAAAACAAAACAAGGGGTACTATTGAATTACCAAAATGTCTAAACTATTAAAAAAACAAAAAAACATATTTTTTTAAATTTTGAAATATTCTCTTTTTTTAATTTTTAAATATTCTCTTTTTTTTTTGGATTTTGGAAATATTTCCATTTTTTTGGAATTTTAAGATATTCATTTTTTTGGATTTTTGAAAAATATTCATAAAAAACATGAAAAATATTCACAAAAAGGAAAAAGAAGGAGGAAGTCCTGCCCCAAGCTTAAAATGGACATTGTCCTCAATGGAGAAGGAGGTTAGAGAGAGAGAAAATTAAAATACAGAATTGAAAAACAGGATTGAAAAACAGGTACTTCCCCGGATTTATTTGATGCGAAAGCTGAGTGATGCCACTCCCTCATGCTTGGGCTTTGGATCTTCATGAAATGTCTTCTTTGGACTTCATGATGGAGTCAGCAGCGTTGGAGCAGGAGATCGCAAAAGCTTCAGCTTGTCGGAGCCGTCTGGGGCAAAAATTATAAAATAAAGAAAATAGAAAAAGATAACTTGGGTTACCTCACAAGAGCGCCCTTTGTTTAAAACGTCGTTTGAGCTCGACGCAACAAAATAATATTATCCAAGAATATTGTCTAAAACAAAGTTCAAAGAAATAGTTCAAAGTTTTAATAAAACAAAGTTCCAAACTAATCAAAAGTTTGATCATGAAGGATATATCTGAATGTTTCCTAGATGCATCAATTGCCATGAGGCAAACCTCCTTGGCCCTTGCCTCTTCCTCATATTCACTGGAGCTAGAAGATGTTGATTCTTCTTCAGTCTCACTCCAGGTTTCAGCCACAAAACCCTTCTCCTTCTTCTTGTATTTGCTGGAAGAAGGTCTGTTGTTGTGCTGTTTCCTGGTATCTTTCTTTGTTCTCTTTTCTTTCTTCTGATTCTCTGGACACTCAGAGATGAAGTGTCCTGCTTTCCTGCAACCAAAGCATACCACTTCTTTAGTTGGTATTTTATCATACCTTGGTTTGTCATCCTGTCTGGATGACTTCCTCCTGAAATATTTTCTTGTCATCTTATAGAATCTTTTGGCAAAAAGACTCATGAGTTCTTCATTTGTTAAGGGAGTCTCTGTCTCTTCAGCTGCCTTGTTAGTAATGTTATGCTCTTTTCTTGCTGGAGGGGGTGTTCTCTGCTCAGCCGCCTCCCTGGATTTAATCAGCTGTTCATAGGACTTAAGTTTGCCTAATAGAGATTCAGTGGATATCTCATTTAGGCTTCTAGCTTATTTGATAGGCCAGATCCTTGAATCCCATGAGCTTGGGAAGCACATTAGGATCTTATCATTCACCTCAGTGAGGGTGATGTCCTTGTCCAAGGTTTTTAGCTCATTGATGATTGAGCTTAACCTATTATACATTTCATCTACTGACTCAGCTTCCTCTTTCTTGAAATTCTCATATAAGGATATGTGGTTGGATCTCCAATACTTTATTTCATCTGCTGATCTAGCCACCATTTGGTTTAGGGAATTCCAGATGGCTTTGGCTGAAGTGCATTCAGCAACCTTTTGGAAGATATCATCTGACATAGTCTATGCTAGTATTTTCATTGCCTTGGCATCAGCAACCTTGGCCTTCTTCTGAGCCTCAGTCCACTCAGGTGGTGGAACTGCATTTGTGCTTGAGGCTACTGTAGATGTAGAAGCAGTGGCTTGAGGAGGACCTGTCAAGATGGAATTGTAGATATCTTCAGCAATAGAGTTCATATACAATTTAATTCTTGCCTTCCTGATGGAAAACCTATTTAGGTTGCAAACTGGAGGTCTGGTGCTTGCATAGTGATGCGGGTTAAAACTCCAAAATTATTACAAGCTCGTGGCGCCCCGGGCGGTTTTATTTGAGAAAAGCGGATTTGGATTTTTTTTGGAAAATGGGGCACGCAGAGTTATTATTTGGCTATAAAACAGTGAAATCGAGTTTTAACGAAAGGAGGCAAGTGCACCTATCATGTGTAGTACAGGATATTCCGGTGTGGACTATCGAGGTCGTATTGTTCTCGGGGTCGGTTCGATTATTTCTACTCTTCCATGGAGGGAATTATTATTTTACCGATAATTACTTGTCGGGTAATTTTTTTATATATATAAAAAAATAGAAAATAACAGCAATTAAAAGGTGGAGCCGATGAAGAGCTTAGCTCGATGACACTGAATAAAATTTGAACTAAAATAAACTTTTAATAAAAAAGAGCTCCTAAGTTTCAAATTAATTAAGGCGGAGACTTGGTCGTGGAAGTTCCACTAAAATGATCTCACCTAACTATAGGAATATCGCTCATCTGAACGCTAAGACTATTCGACCGGGCTCTCATCTGACGAAGGATTCCTCTTAACGCCCGCATTACGATAAGAACCCCGTTATTGGGTGGGGAACCCAATCCGGTAGAGTTGGCGCGCCTCCTCTCTCGAGGGTTGGTGTGGAACTCTCTTTATCAAGGGGTGTTCGGTCCATACGCACAACCTCTCGGCTAGCTAGAATATGGACTATAGAAATAGGGCCCACACATCGATTATGTGGTCTTACGTATCGTAAACCCTAGGCAAACCTTAAGTTAATTTTAATTAGTTAGAAAAACAGGACCTTTAATTATTTAAAATAATTTTATTTGTCCCAATGCTCTTCGATACCGAGAGCTAAGAGCTGTTAGCCACTCATCAGAATGGGGATGACAACGATTAAAAGCAATAAAAAGAAAGCAGTAAATAAAGTGATAAAAGAAAGCAGTAAAGGAAAGCAGTAAAGTGCAAGTCCTACTCAAACGAGTAGTACTGAAATGAAAGCAGGAAAATTGCAAGTCCCGGCTCAAATGAGTGGGCGGGACAAAATAAAGCGAGTCCTACTCAAACGAGTAGGAGAAAATAAATGCAATTACAAGTCCAACTCAATTAATTACAGTAAAATAAAGACCGGTCATTTAACTCAAATGAGTAGGCGGTAAATAAAATCCTGCCATTTAACTCCAAGCGAGTAGGTAGAAATAAATGCTAACACTCATGCACTCTACTTGAAAGTAAAACACACCCACTCTACAAAAAGTAAACACACTCTACTTGAATTAAAATACACACACAAGTCCTACTCAAATGAGTAGGAGAAAATTAAAGCTGGTGCTACTCAAACGAGTAGGAGAAAATAAATACTCACACTCTACAAAAATTAAATACTCTCACACACAAATCCTACTCAAATGAGTAGGTGGAAAATAAAGACCGGCCATTTAACTCAAATGAGTAGGCAAAAATAAATGCAACACACTCACGCACTCTTCAGAATTGAAAAAAAGCAATTTAAACTAACTCATACACGCACACACACGTACAAAATTAAGAAAAACTAAGTGACTGAAAAATTAAAACAACTACATTTCTACCGTTAGAATGTGGTAGAAATGCATAAAAAGTGAAAATAAAATTTAAAGGAGCTTGCAAATAAATGCAAAGTGCAAGTGCTCGGAAAATTAAAATTATTACATTTCTACCACTAGAATGCGGTAGAAATGAATAGAAAGAGGAAATAAAAATTAAAGGGGCAAAAGGTTTTGAAAATAAAAGGTAAAATGAAGTGCTTGAAAAAGAAAAACAGCTATGTTTTCATTCTTATAACTAAAGTGTAAAAAAACTAAAAAAAACGAAAAGTTTTACGATCCTAAACAGGTTAAGTTAAAGAAAAGTAAAAACTACCTTTTAAAATATTTTTATAAACCTAGAGAAATGAAAACAAAGTAAAAATAATAAACTAAACCTAAACAAGTACGGTGCATGAAAATAATTTTGCGATTATAACGGCTTGAAAATTGATAAATTCCTAAGTTAAACCAAGTTAACAAAGCTAAAGAAAAACATAAAAAACACAAAAAGAGGAACGAAAAATTACTTAAGGTAGGGCGCTTTGACGGATTTTCATACAATATAGAGGAGAAAAGAAACATTTCTATTAAGTAAAAAAGGTTACAATAAAGCAAAAAAAACAAATAAATAAAAAGGGGGGAGAGAAAGTTCCCTTACATTGCATAAACAGCCCCCAAGAACAACCCTATCCTAAGCAAAGTGGTTCAAAAAGGGGAACATAAATCCTTACAGAATACTGGAATTTATAGGCAAAACGTTTCATGGAACACGCCCTTTGACACAGGCGTGTCAGGGGGCGTGTTGACACTGTTCAAATGGCGGCCGTTGATTTGATTTGAGATTTGACTTGGTAGCTGAAATCGCGGCGGTCACGCCCCATGTAACATCCCATGTTACTTCTGGACCCCTCAACTTAGATTGGGTTAGGCATGGGGTGAGACTTAAGGAGATCAACTAGGTTTGACCCTAGGTAGTGGGTGGTAGCCATGTGGGGCCCACTATAAGACCATAGTCAAACTAGGTCAAACTAGCCTAAGTGGGGACCCTAGCCACACCATGACCCCACCACATTGCCCTAACCCTAAAGACAATCTAAGTGGACCCTAGGGTATGTCACTGGGTCTACATTTTGACCCCAATTGACCAAAGTCAACCTTGGGCTTAATTTGGTCAAACCCACACTCATAAGCCTAATTAACCTAAGTGGGGCACCCCCTTGACCCAAACCAAGTTGGGTGGTGCCACTAGACCCATTTCCACCAAGTGGGGTTAGTCCACCCACCATGGTTGACCAAGTCAACTCCCTAAGTCAATTTGGTCAACAAATTGACCTAAAGAGTGAAATGAAGGCCAAGCCATTTCCCCTTGGACCAAGCCCACCAAAATTGGCCCATAGTCAGCCCAAGTGAACAAGACCAGTCCTACCCCTCTAAATCAGGAGAGAGAATACATGCAAGGGGGTAAAATTGGAATTTTTAGGAGAAGAGGAGAGAGAAAAGGGAATGAAGAAAATGGTGGCCACATGGCCACCCCATCAGCTGGTTTAGGCTGCCCAAAACCAGGTGGCCGACCTCCCCTCCTCATTTCCAGCAGAAAACCAAGGCAGTGAGCCACATGGCACCATGGGTGAAACCTCCAATGCTCAAACCGAGCTCACCTTGGAGTTAACTCCACTTATAGGCCACCTCAGTCCAAACAGAGCTCACCATTAGCTTCAGAAGGCCGAGAGGAGTGGAATTCGACTGCTTAATCATGGAAAACAGTGGAGATTTGAGCTTTCGGGGTGGAGCTCGCTGGCGCACCACCACCACGGCAAACCGCCGCCTGACCCGCAGCCAAGCCTCGATTCAGGTGCGTTTCACTTCACCTCTACCCGTACTAGCATCTTAGATCAAATAGGAGAGATATCGGGCTCAACTGAGCCCGATGCCATGTGAGAAAATCGAGAGAATTCCAAGCTTTTGAAACCGCTCGGGATCACCGTCGCCGCCGTCTCCCGCCGCCCCATCGCCGGGAAATGATAGCCACCACCATCGTGAAGGTGATGGCACCGTTGGCCGGAGGTGGCGCCGTCTCAGCTGGCCGGAAACCGCCGGCAAAGTTGCTCCAGGTCGGCTCGATCTCAGCCGTTGGCTGGAGGTAGACGATGACCAGATCCCGTCGGATAAGCTTTAAGATTCGTGCGCAGATATTAAAATGAATTAATTTAATGTATTGAATAGTATGATTTCTGTCACACTTTTTCAGTTACTTTGCATGTTAAATTTAGGCCTCTTAGAGGCATTTACAGAACTTTGCCCCTTAATGAAAAATGTATCCAGGGGTCTTACCTTTAATATGCCACCCTTAACATATATTTTGGTGTAGTGCACAGTCCTGTAGGACATTTCTCCTAGGACTGGTCCTAGGGTAGGACAGAAATTAAATTGGATGCCTAGGTCAAACTATTGATCACCATGGCCCCAAATTTTGGGCACATGCATGATTAGGGCATACTTAGCTCCTGCCAAAATATAGGAATTTTTAGAGAATATTTTCCTATAGTTTTTTGGTAAAATAGCAAAATATAAATAAATGACATATGGAGTTCTACTCCTCCCCATGGACCCAAATTTTGGTGGTGGGTCAGTGGGGTCATCCTTGGTGCATGATAAAATTTTCAGCACCTTGGGTTCACTATATATTGGAGAATCCACTTGCATGTGCTAGCCTATGTTAAGCCTTGGTGTGCAAATAGCAAAAATGCAAATTGGTGTATTTAGCCCAATGGTGACATGCAAGGGTCATGAAATTATTTATAGTGGTTCATTAGGGTAAATTTAATCCCTCAAATTAATAATGGAATTTTTGGAATCAAAATTCTATTTATTGGAATTTATTTTAAATATAGCTATTTTGGAAATAAAATTGGAAAATAGGGTTTCTTCAAGTACAAATTCAAACAATTTTGCCAAGGCATAGATGAGATCACATTGGACTTAGGAAAAATATGATTTCTCTATTTTGAAGAACTTTTGGAGTAGATACCCTAAATTCCCCATTTTACCCTTATCTTTTAAATTCTTTAAATGAGGGATATATACTTCTGAAAAATTTGGAATTTATTCTATTGCTATAAAATGTTATTATTAGTCTTGCATAAATTTCTCAGAATTTAATGGATGCATTATTTGTGTTAAGTTAGTATAATGACATTTTGGTAAATAACTTATAATGGAATCCTATAGGCCATCTTACAATAAATGTTGATGATTCTCTGCCAATAGTCATAAATTAGTATCCTAAAAGCTTTGTAATTTTTCTGGAATTTTTGAGTACATAATGCCTATACATCATTTGGAAAATGGAATTTGTGTGGAATTGATATTAAATTGAAAATGATAATAAATAATTTAAGGAAAATTATGAAATTCTGTAGGCAGCAATAGTTTGTCAATATACATCTCAGGAAAAATTCCCTAGGTCAGTGGATACCTAATCAAACTACTTCATGTGTAAAGTGACCTAACATTTAAACTAAAAGAATTAATTAAAGGACTATTTGACCAAGGAAAATTACGAGAATCCTTAGGGTAGTTCCCTTAGTCCATAATACCTTAGGATAAATATTTAGAGGCAAGATGCCTTAAGTTTTGGAAGATCACTTTTTAGGATATCCATAGGTCATGGTGTGCATATAACACAAATAGGTCCTGCCTTAGGGGATTACCAGGGGATTGATTATCGGCAGAAATAAGAGAGAGTTCAACATGAGTAACCCTGGTGGGTAGAGTTGCCTTAGTGAGGGATTAAAAGTGCAAGTCTTAGCTAGCAACTGGAGCGGGGATCGGCGGAAGACCGTCGGTTTCCCGGTAATACCTTAAGTCACTAGGGTTATACTAAAGCAATAAGGAGAGCTGGGGAGATACATGGGTAGCCATCAACTAAAATAAATATCCTTGCGAAAGGGAACGCTGGGCGTAATCCCAACACAGTTCCTAGTGCCCCTTGAGAGCCCTTCACAGGGAATACCGGGGGCAGTCCTGGGATTAACCTTAAATCTCTAAGTATAATAAACCGTAGACAAGAGTAGCTTAATAGGTTAGGACATTGTTGTACCTTCTCGCCCGTGTGGGGGTTGGAGAGATCTATGATATATGCTCACCCGTCTAGGGTTGGAGGGAGTTGGTATAAAGACACTAATGTGCGTTCTCACCCGGGTTTGGGTTTGAGGGATTCAGGACGGGTTTTGGTCCTGCGAGCGGGAGGCTCGGTATGATTTACTTGCATGTGCATAAATATCGTGGCGGGGCATGCGATACTGGCCGTTCGTCACACCGATGGCAGTACGGTGCACCAGGCGATTGTGAGAGTTAGAGGGGCCAGTGGGTTGTTTTACACTGCGGTCTGGAGGACGATCCCCGATAACGCACATCCGACCCAACAAGACTGACGGGTTTGTCAGCAAAGTATGTACGCGAGACTCTAGAGTGCACCTTGGACGTGTACAGAGGCATATGAGAGGGGTCTAAGGCTTGGTAGTGTGCATACCGGTCTAGAAGCGGAGATGCCCGCTCCGCTGCTGTCGTAGCCACAGCGGTGGTACCCGAGAGTGATGCTAGCTCTCAAAAAGTGGGAACTAAAGGTCTGTGATCACAGAGTCGTTGTGTGTGAGTTGCACTTGCCTGCGCATAAAATTGCATCATATCATTCATTCATATTAGGTCATACGCTTCATAGATCCTTATCATATAAATTAGTATGGGCTCTTTTATATGATAAGTTAAATTTCCTGGAAACCCTAACTTATATATTTGTATGGGCATTTATATAAGTTAGGGTACGTTTGTGATGATAGCTTAGTGGTAGCTTAGCTTATTTACTTGTTCATACTGCTGTTTCTTTACTTTCCTTTACTGCACCGCTCTTACTTACTACTTGTACTGTACTTAACATTGCTAGAGTAGAATTTCATTACTTAGTACCACTCTAGATAGATATTGTCACCTGCTTCCATTTTGCTACCCCTTGTTGTCCTCCGCTTCGTCCTCCCGCTCGGTGCCTAGGAGCTGCGGGGCGAGATGCGGAGGAAACGACTTAGTCTTTTTGACTAATGGTCCGTGACCAACTATTTTTAGGAGCCCGTGGAGATGGAGCACCAGCACGTCGAGGAGGCAGGACATGAGGAGCAGATACCGCTTCAGCAGGCTACTACCACTACTGTGCGTCCTCAGGTGGGACGAGTCTTGATGTTCTAGTGTAGCTTCCGCATTTATGATTTTGTGAGAGAGAGATTTGATGTACTGGGCATAAGCCCTTTTTACTCTTTCATTGGTACTATATTATGGAATATTGTACTATTCATTTCTTTTACATGATTGTACTGTGACTTGTGGACTGATGGTTTTTATATACAGTTTACTTCTTTCTTCTCATATTGGCCTACAGGTTTATGATCGTACTAGCCGGCAGAATCGGCGTGTTGCGGTGTCGACTAACCCGTGAGTTAGTGCCACCGTAAGACGGCGGTTCTGGGCATAAGATCCGGTTGCCCTCCTTGGTAAGGGGGAGGGGGGGTCTTACAAACTGGTATCACTCGAACAACGATCATATGAGAAAGAAGTCCACAACATGGGACCACCCCCGCCCGAGCATTAGTTTGTGGACAAACTATGCAGCGGAAGCAGTGGTGTGCCCATGTGTAAAGTCACATAAATGGTCCACAAAGTACAATATTTTAGGCCAGTTTTGTTTTAACCTTACCTTTATGCAACCTCCACAGGTCGCAGCGCCGCAAAATGTGGCTCCTCCCCCTCCAGCTGCCACTCCATTCCTACATACGGAGATGGGGCAGACCCTGACGACGATTTTGGATGCCTTTAGAGCCCAGCAAGTCCCGGCTCCACAGCCAAATCCGGGGTCGAGCTGGCTGAGTGCATTCAAGAGCCTGTCCCCACCGACGTATCGTGGGACAGAGGATGCGGTAAAGACGGAAGAATGGCTGGAAGCCATACACGAGATCTTAGCAGGCATCAGCTGCCCAGTCGGCCAAGCAGTACCCCTAGCCACCTCTGTGCTAGAGGCTCATGCAAAGAGATGGTGGAAATCAGTCCGGGAGTCTACTTATGCGGACTTTGAGCTGTCAGATATATCTTGGGAGGAGTTTGGTGATGTGTTTCTGGAGCACTTCGTCTCTGCTACGGAAAGAGATGCTTTGGAGGAGAGGTTTTTGAACCTCAAGCAGGGGACTAGATCAGTGATAGAGTACCAGAGAGAGTTCTCCCACTTGGCCAGGTTCGCGGGGATTCAGGACACCGACGATAGGAGGTATGCGAAGAGGTTCTACCGGGGCCTTAGGGATGATTTGAGGCAGGCTCTGTTATTCATTTCTCATGGCACATCCAGGCAGATCATCGAGATGGCGAAGAAGCTGGAGGCTGACCAGCTGATGGTGCGAGCCGGAGGGAAGAGACCATTTGATGGATCGACATCAGGTGAGAGCAGTAGGGGATCTCAGAGAGGCAGGACCATCGGATACAGGAGGGGTGGGGGACGTCGTCGTCCCAACTTCAGGCAGGAGCAGGTACCTCCTCCAGCATTGGCTCCCCCACCTCTACAGATGCATGATCCAAGGAGACAGGATGACCGAGGCCATCGACAAGTGGTTTGTTACGGATGCCGCCAGCCCGGGCACATCAGGTCGGAGTGCCCGCACCGATTCCATCCCCCTCCTCCTCCTCCACCTCCGGTGGCCCCAGTACACCAGGGCCGAGGACGAGGCCGAGGACGAGGCCGAGGTCGGGGATATCACGGCAGGAGGCGCGAGCAGGAGCAGATATACGCCTTGGACCTCACAGAGCCGAGGAATCCCGAGGAGGTTATCACAGGTACTTGAAGTTAATTATGAATTTTCTTGGATTTTCAATGATATATATATAGTACCTGGAATTATAGGATAACAATTACCTTTCACATAAACAAACCTCAGGCATAGTTATGATCAGCGGCAAGCCCGCTCATACTCTTTTCGACACGGGTGCTTCACACTCGTTCGTATCCGAGGCCTTCATCGACGGACTCGAAGGCGTGGAGAGGTTCCCTGGACTAGAGATGAGGGTACGTCTACCCGATGGATCGGAGCTGCGGACCACTGCACATTGTGATATGGAGGCCGAGATTGGCGACAAGGCATTTGAGGCGCCGGCGACCATTCTGAAGCTGCAGGACTTTGATTTGATCTTGGGCATGGCCTGGTTGCATCGGAACCATGCCCAGATAGATTGCCCGTCCAGGAGGATCACGCTAAGACATGGCGACTCTCATGTTATCGTTGAAGGTATCCAGCCTATCTGCCACATACTGTTATCTTCTATACAGGTTGTGAAGGCCCATGAGCAGGGTGAAGAAGTCTATATTGTCTGCTTCGAGATGGTGGGAACAGAGGCGACTATCTCAGATATTCCGGTGGTCCGGGATTTCTCCGACGTGTTCCCGGAGAAATTGCCCGGGCTACCACCTGCTAGAGACTTGGATTTCAGGATTCAGCTAGTACCGGGAGCGAGGCCGGTGTCCAGGGCACCCTACAGGATGGCTCCTAGGGAGTTAGCAGAGTTCAGGACTCAACTACAGGAGCTAGTCGAGTCAGGATTTGTGCGGCCTAGTTCATCGCCATGGGGAGCGCCAGTTCTCTTTGTGAAGAAGAAGGACGGATCACTGCGATTATGTATAGATTACCGGGAGCTGAACCGGTTGACGGTCCGCAACACCTATCCTCTGCCTCGGATAGATGAGTTATTTGACCAGCTACAGGGAGCATTCTGGTTCTCCAAGTTAGATTTGCGATCCAGCTACTATCAGCTCCGTATCAGGGAAGAGGACATACCGAAGACGGCATTCAGTTCGCGCTATGGACTATACGAGTTTACGGTGATGCCTTTTGGGCTCACGAATGCTCCTGCTGCATTCATGAGTCTAATGAACCGTGTATTCGAGCCTTTCTTAGACCGCTTCGTGATTGTGTTCATCGACGACATCCTTATATATTCTCAGACTCAGGAGGAGCATACGGAGCACTTGGCACAGGTCCTGCAGAGGTTGAGGGAGACACAGATGTACGCAAAATTTTCGAAGTGCCAGTTCTGGTTGCAGGAGGTGGCCTTCCTGGGGCACACGATCAGTGGGGCTGGGTTAGCTGTGGACCCAACCAAGATAGAGACGGTGAGGGATTGGCCACGGCCGAAGACCGCATCTGACATCCGCAGTTTCTTGGGACTAGCAGGGTATTACCGCAAGTTCGTGGAGGGGTTCTCGAGGATAGCACTCCCCCTCACGTCCTTAACGAAGAAGGACACAGATTTTGTTTGGTCAGAGCGGTGTGAGACTGCTTTTCAGGAGTTGAAGGACCGACTCATCTCATCCCCCATTCTTGTGCTTCCATCAGGGAGCGAAGGATTCCAGATCTGCACGGACGCCTCTTATCAGGGGATGGGTGCAGTCCTGATGCAGCATGGACACGTTATTGCTTATGCTTCGAGACAGTTGAAGAAGCATGAGCATAACTATCCAGTACATGATCTAGAGCTCGGGGCTGTGGTTTTCGCCCTAAAGATATGGAGGCATTATTTATACGAGATTCATTGTAACATCTTTTCAGATCACAAGAATCTCAAGTATATCGATACGCAGAAGGACCTAAACCTGAGACAGAGGAGGTGGCTGGAGTTCCTCTGTGATTATGATTACAAGATCCACTATCACCCGGGGAAGGCGAACACGGATGCGGATGCTTTGAGCAGGAGGGCCGGCACTTCTGGACCGGAGCCCCGATTGATGTCTTTAGAGCTGCTACAGATGATGGAGGACATGCACATCACCATGGTGTCCGAGACCGAGCCAGTCGTATATAGAGAGTATTTGAGCTCAGTGATCAGCGACGATGATATACAGGAGCGCATCCGAGCACATCAGAGGCTGGATGCTGCGTTACAGCCGATTTTCAGTGCCCTAGAGAGGGGCAAGGTCGAGGACTACATGCTACAGGATGATCTTCTTAGGTTCCGGGGACGCATCTACATACCAGCAGGAGGCAGTATCCGGGAGGACATACTCCGAGAGGCACATTGCTCGAGATATTCAGTGCACCCCGGTATCACCGAGATGTGGGCAGATTTGCGGAGATCTATGTATTGGCCCGGGATGAAGAGGGAGATCACGGATTTTGTGACCCATTGCGAGACCTGCCAGCGTGTGAAGGCGGAATGCAAGAGCCCGGGAGGTTTACTACAGCCACTGCCGGTTCCAGAGTGGAAGTTCGAGGACATTGCTATGGACTTTGTACACGGATTGCCTTGCTCCCACTCTGGGCATGATTCTATATGGGTTATAGTGGACAGATTGACCAAGGTAGCGCGGTTTATTCCAGTTCGGAAGGATGCCCCAGTTGCAGTCCTGGTGAGACTATTTGTGGAGCAGTACATCAGATATCATGGTATCCCCAGGACTATTGTTTCGGACCGTGATGGTCGGTTCACTTCGAGCGAGTGGAGGGCCGTGCATGCTTATTTGGGATCTCGGCTTACCTTTAGTACCGCCTTCCACCCGCAGACCGACGGATAGACCGAGCGGACCATCCGGACCATGGAGGACCTGCTCAGATTATGCATATTGGATACGGGGAGGCCTTGGGAGAGGCTGCTGCCATTGATCGAGTTCTCGTATAATAACAGCCACCAGGCTAGCATCAGGATGGCTCCATACGAGGCGCTTTATGGGAGGAGATGCCGGACACCGCTGTCATGGGTTCAGGATGTGGATACCAGGGCTCTGGGATCTGATTATATAGAGGACACTGAGGCTCAGATTCGATTGATCAGGGATCGGCTACTGGAGGCCTAGAGCAGGCAGGCAAAGTATTATGATGCTCGGCACCGGAAGGTAGAGTTCCAGGTTGGAGACAGCGTATTCTTGAAGATACGTCCAGTACACGGTGTTTCTCGGGTGCGGAGGCACGAGAAGCTCAGTCCACGATACATGGGGCCATACCTGATCCTGGAGCGGATCGGCCCCTTGGCTTACCGACTGCAGCTGCCACCGGAGTTGGGTGCATTACATGACGTCTTCCATGTCTCTTCCTTGCGAAGAGCTCTCCTTCGGCCGGAGCAGCACATCACTACTACAGCCGGACCGGTAGAGCCTGACAGATCAGTGAGATTGGAGCCGATCCGGATTGACGATACAGCCATCCGAGTGTTGCGGAAGAAGAAGGTCCCTCTTGTGAAGGTGCTGTGGTCCAACCATGGACGGGAGGAGCACACTTGGGAGCCGAGGGATCTGATGCTGGAGCAACACCCGGAGCTATTCGCATCAGGTACATTTAAGTTATGTCTTTAATTTCTTTATGATTCTTGCAAATAGAACCCCGTAGACCGGAACTTAAATTTCGGGGACGAAATTATTTTCTTGTTTATTAGAATTTGTAACATCCCATGTTACTTTTGGACCCCTCAACTTAGATTGGGTTAGGCATGGGGTGAGACTTAAGGAGATCAACTAGGTTTGACCCTAGGTAGTGGGTGGTAGCCATGTGGGGCCCACTATAAGACCATAGTCAAACTAGGTCAAACTAGCCTAAGTGGGGACCCTAGCCACACCATGACCCCACCACATTGCCCTAACCCTAAAGACAATCTAAGTGGACCCTAGGGTATGTCACTGGGTCCACATTTTGACCCCAATTGACCAAAGTCAACCTTGGGCTTAATTTGGTCAAACCCACACTCATAGGCCTAATTAACCTAAGTAGGGCACCCCCTTGACCCAAACCAAGTTGGGTGGTGCCACTAGACCCATTTCCACCAAGTGGGGTCAGTCCACCCACCATGGTTTACCAAGTCAACTCCCTAAGTCAATTTGGTCAACAAATTGACCTAAAGAGTGAAATGAAGGCCAAGCCATTTCCCCTTGGACCAAGCCCACCAAAATTGGCCCATAGTCAGCCCAAGTGAACAAGACCAGTCCTACCCCTCTAAATCAGGAGAGAGAATACATGCAAGGGGGTAAAATTGGAATTTTTAGGAGAAGAGGAGAGAGAAAAGGGAATGAAGAAAATGGTGGCCACATGGCCACCCCATCAGCTGGTTTAGGCTGCCCAAAACCAGGTGGCCGACCTCCCCTCCTCATTTCTAGCAGAAAACTAAGGTAGTGAGCCACATGGCACCATGGGTGAAACCTCCAATGCTCAAACCGAGCTCACCTTGGAGTTAACTCCACTTATAGGCCACCTCAGTCCAAACAGAGCTCACCATTAGCTTCAGAAGGCCGAGAGGAGTGGAATTCGACTGCTTAATCATGGAAAATGGTGGAGATTTGAGCTTTCGGGGTGGAGCTCGCCGGCGCACCACCACCACGGCAAACCGCCGCCTGACCCGCAGCCAAGCCTCGATTCAGGTGCGTTTCACTTCACCTCTACCCGTACTAGCATCTTAGATCAAATAGGAGAGATATCGGGCTCAACTGAGCCCGATGCCATGTGAGAAAATCGAGAGAATTCCAAGCTTTTGAAACCGCTCGGGATCGCCGTCGCCGCCGTCTCCCGCCGCCCCATCGCCGGGAAATGATAGCCACCACCACCGTGAAGGTGATGGCACCGTTGGCCGGAGGTGGCGCCGTCTCAGCTGGCCGGAAACCGCCGGCAAAGTTGCTCCAGGTCGGCTCGATCTCAGCCGTTGGATGGAGGTAGACGATGACCAGATCCCGTCGGATAAGCTTTAAGATTCGTGCGCAGATATTAAAATGAATTAATTTAATGTATTGAATAGTATGATTTCTGTCACACTTTTTCAGTTACTTTGCATGTTAAATTTAGGCCGCTTAGAGGCATTTCCAGAACTTTGCCCCTTAATGAAAAATGTAGCCAGGGGTCTTACCTTTAATATGCCACCCTAAACATATATTTTGGTGTAGTGCACAGTCCTGTAGGACATTTCTCCTAGGACTGGTCCTAGGGTAGGACAGAAATTAAATTGGATGCCTAGGTCAAACTATTGATCACCATGGCCCCAAATTTTGGGCACATGCATGATTAGGGAATACGTAGCTCCTGCCAAAAGTTAGGAATTTTTAGAGAATATTGTCCTATAGTTTTTGATAAAGTAACAAAATATAAATAAATGACATATATGGAGTTCTACTCCTCCCCATGGCCCCAAATTTTGGTGGTGGGTCAGTGGGGTCATCCTTGGTGCATGATAAAAGTTTCAGCACCTTGGGTTCACTACATATTGGAGAATCCACTTGCATGTGCTAGCTTATGTTAAGCCTTGGTGTGCAAATAGCAAAAATGCAAATTGGTGTATTTAGCCCAATGGTGACATGCAATGGTCATGCAATTATTTATAGTGGTTCATTAGGGTAAATTTCATCCCTCAAATTAATAATGGAATTTTTGGAATCAAAATTCTATTTATTGGAATTTATTTTAAATATAGCTATTTTGGAAATAAATTGGAAAATAGGGTTTCTTCAAGTACAAATTCAAACAATTTTGCCAAGGCATAGATGAGATCACATTGGACTTGGGAAAAATATGATTTCTCTGTTTTGAAGAACTTTTGGAGTAGATACCCTAAATTCCCCATTTTACCCTTATCTTGTAAATTCTTGAAATGAGGGATATATACTTCTGAAAAATTTGGAATTTATTCTATTGCTATAAAATGTTATTATTAGTCTTGCATAAATTTCTCAGAATTTAATGGATGCATTATTTGTGTTAAGTTAGTATAATGGCATTTTGGTAAATATCTTATAATGGAATCCTGTAGGCCATCTTACAATAAATGTTGATGATTCTCTGCCAATAGTCATAAATTAGTATCCTAAAAGCTTTGTAATGTTTCTGGAATTTTTGAGTACATAATGCCTATACATCATTTGGAAAATGGAATTTGTGTGGAATTGATATTAAATTGAAAATGATAATAAATAATTTAAGGAAAATTATGAAATTCTGTAGGCAGCAATATTTTGTCAATATACATCTCAGGAAAAATTCCATAGGTCAGTGGATACCTAATCAAACTACTTCCTGTGTAAAGTGACCTAACATTTAAACTGAAAGAATTAATTAAAGGACTATTGACCAAGGAAAATTACGAGAATCCTTAGGGTAGTTCCCTTAGTCCATAATACCTTAGGATAAATATTTAGGGGCAAGATGCCTTAAGTTTTGGAAGATCACGTTTTAGGATATCCATAGGTCATGGTCTGCATATAACACAAATAGGTCCTGCCTTAGGGGATTACCAGGGGATTGATTATCGGCAGAAATAAGAGAGAGTTCAACATGAGTAACCCTGGTGGGTAGAGTTGCCTTAGTGAGGGATTAAAAGTGCAAGTCTTAGCTAGCAACTGGAGCGGGGATCGGCGGAAGACCGTCGGTTTCCCGGTAATACCTTAAGTCACTAGGGTTATACTAAAGCAATAAGGAGAGCTGGGGAGATACATGGGTAGCCATCAACTAAAATAAATATCCTTGCGAAAGGGAACGCTGGGCGTAATCCCAACACAGTTCCTAGTGCCCCTTGAGAGCCCTTCACAGGGAATACCGGGGGCAGTCCTGGGATTAACCTTAAATCTCTAAGTATAATAAACCGTAGACAAGAGTAGCTTAATAGGTTAGGACATTGTTGTACCTTCTCGCCCGTGTGGGGGTTGGAAAGATTTATGATATATGCTCACCCGTCTAGGGTTGGAGGGAGTTGGTATAAAGGCACTAATGTGCGTTCTCACCCAGGTTTGGGTTTGAGGGATTCAGGACGGGTTTTGGTCCTGCGAGCGGGAGGCTCGGTATGATTTACTTGCATGTGCATAAATATCATGGCGGGGCATGCGGTACTAGCCGTTCGTCACACCGATGGCAGTACGGTGCACCAGGCGGTTGTGAGAGTTAGAGGGGCCAGTGGGTTGTTTTACACTGCGGTCTGGAGGACGATCCCCGATAACGCACATCCGACCCAACAAGACTGACGGGTTTGGCAGCAAAGTACGTACGCGAGACTCTAGAGTGCACCTTGGACGTGTACAGAGGCGTATGAGAGGGGTCTAAGGCTTGGTAGTGTGCATACCGGTCTAGAAGCGGAGACGCCCGCTCCGCTGCTGCCGTAGCCACAGCGGTGGTACCCGAGAGTGATGCTAGCTCTCAAAAAGTGGGAACTAAAGGTCTGTGATCACAGAGTCGTTGTGTGTGAGTTGCACTTGCCTGCGCATAAAATTGCATCATATCATTCATTCATATTAGGTCATACGTTTCATAGATCCTTATCATATAAATTAGTATGGGCTCTTTTATATGATAAGTTAAATTTCCTGGAAACCCTAACTTATATATTTATATGGGCATTTATATAAGTTAGGGTACGTTTGTGATGATAGCTTAGTGGTAGCTTAGCTTATTTACTTGTTCATACTGCTGTTTCTTTACTTTCCTTTACTGCACCGCTCTTACTTACTACTTGTACTGTACTTAGCATTGCTAGAGTAGAATTTCATTACTTAGTACCACTCTAGATAGATATTGTCACCTGCTTCCATTTTGCTACCCCTTGTTGTCCTCCGCTTCGTCCTCCTGCTCGGTGCCTAGGAGCTGCGGGGCGAGGTGCGGAGGAAACGACTTAGTCTTTTTGACTAATGGTCGGTGACCAACTATTTTTAGGAGCCCGTGGAGATGGAGCACCAGCACGTCGAGGAGGCAGGACATGAGGAGCAGATACCGCTTCAGCAGGCTACTACCACTACTATGCGTCCTCAGGTGGGACGAGTCTTGATGTTCTAGTGTAGCTTCCGCAATTATGATTTTGTGAGAGAGAGATTTGATGTACTGGGCATAAGCCCTTTTTACTCTTTCATTGGTACTATATTATGGACTATTGTACTATTCATTTCTTTTACATGATTGTATTATGACTTGTGGACTGATGGTTTTTATATACAGTTTACTTCTTTCTTCTCATATTGGCCTACAGGTTTATGATCGTACTAGCCGGCAGAATCGGCGTGTTGCGGTGTCGACTAACCCGTGAGTTAGTGCCACCGTAAGACGGCGGTTCTGGGCATAAGATCCGGTTGCCCTCCTTGGTAAGGGTGAGGGGGGTCTTACACCCCAGGTCATGGGCGTGACAATGGGCGTGTCAGGGAGGTTGAACTGGGCGTCGTTTGCGTCAAAAGGTCACCGGAGGTGGTTTGTCGAGCCAGGTGGAGGAGTACATGCCCGTGTCGCATCTTGACACTAGCGTGTCAGGTTGAGTCGACAAATGTTGAGTGCAAAATGTCGAGAGAGTTTGTCGAGTCTGGAAGTTGTCGAGTGAAAAATGTTGAGAGAGTAACACGGGCGTGTCGGGTTGGCTGACATGGGCGTGTCAGGTCATGTCGACGAATGTCGAGAGCCGAACGTCGAGCACGGAGCACGGGCATGTCGGGTTGGCTGATACAGGCATGTCCTGTCGGGTCGACGAATGTCGAGCGGAAAATCATCGAACTGGCTGACACGGGTCAGGTCACGGTCGTATCACATTTGACACGGCCGTATGACAGGGCATGTCATACGTTTCTTCAGAAATTTGTTGATTTCATGGGAAATTGAGTTGTCATGGCCAGGTCACGGGCGTGACCCATAGTACACGGGCGTGACCCATGCAAAAATTTTACTTTTCCTGAAATTTTTCAGAAAATCAAAAATAAACTAAGTTAGAAAATATTTACAAAATAGGAGCAATTTATTACAGAAAATTAAGTAAAAAGAACAAAAATAAAGTAAAACGGCTTATTTCATGTGCATCAAAATAGGTATATTTATAACTCATCATATAGTCTTTATTCTGTTCCATTGCTGTGTATATAATCTAAATAAAAATAAAGATAAAAGATGAAATCTGATCTAACACAGGATCTTTGGTTCAAGGGTTAGCTTGTGTACACCAAGGAATCGATACCAATTGAAAGTGAGTTGTTATATCAGGAATACTCTAGAGGGGGGGGGGGGTGAATAGAGTATTCGAGGTTTATAAAAGTTTCTTCTGATTTAATCTAGTGTAGAAACAAAATTAAAACAACAATCCTAACAAACAACCACAGCACAAAAAACAAAATAAAAGAGCAATCTAGACAACACATGAATTTATAGTGGTTCCCCTAAACTTGGGTACATCCACTTTTCTACCACGCTGGTAGGAATCCACTCAGATTTTTGATCAGGTGCCTGACACCAATGAGATTTTGGTCAGGTGCTCAAAAACCAATCCTCAAGTCTTTTAATCAGGTGACTTGTAACCAGGAATAACTTTTGAAGGGAGTTATAACCCTTTATACAGTGGGGGGTGAGAGATGTTTGTGTCTTCTCTTTCTCAATATACAACTGAGAAGACTGGTGGATATTTGATTTTAGCATAGGCTCCCCCTGAGATATAGAATGGTTCAGGTAGAAGAAGCCTTGCTGCAGGGTGATAGGCCTTCAGTAGTACAACCTTGATCAACCGTTGTTCAGGAACTTCTTTGACAAATAGTGATGTAGTTGTCCTTTGAAGTATCCTGGAGTATTGAAGATAGAAGACTCTTGATTTTGATTAGATGTTCTTCTTCTTCAGATAGCTGATGATCTTCAGGAATATGATTTCTTGTTGTATCAGAATTCTATGTTGACAGACAACAATGAATCTCTTGTTTCAGACTGACTATATTTTTTTTGTATCTGTCGTCTCTGCGTATTGTATATCTTGTTCTATCTATCTATATATCTACCTTACAGGAAGAAGAGAGAAAATCTCTTTTATATTTCCTGTCAAAAATGGTCTTTTGAAATTTTGAAATCCTCTGCAATCAATGCTGACGGCCTTGAGAATAAACGACATTGAATTATTTCCCTAACTGTCCCATGGAAAAATGGCATGCAATAATCCTGGAGAAAACCTTAATCAATGCTCTGTCTAACGGTTATATTCCAGAGAATATTTGAGTATTAATTACTCAGGAATTATTACAGTAAGAAGGGGACAGAAGGATGGAAAATAACTAAGTCTGTATTCGTCGAACTGATAACAGAAATCGTCGAGCTGAGTTCACAATTCGTCAAGCTGAGTTGCTGAGTTCGTCGACCAGATGACTTCTGTTCGTCAAGCTGAGTTCCAAGATCGTCGAGCTGAGAGCAGAACTATATTCTCTAGAAACTTTTCCTTTTCTGTGTGTGGAGTTCGTCAAACTGATATCTAGTTTTGTCGACTGAAGTTCAACAAAATATTTCTGGACTTAGAATAATTTCAGATGCTTCCGGATGAAATTGTTGAAGTGAAGTATCCAAAATTCGTCGACCTAAGAATTGGTTTCGTCGAGCTGAGAACCACTTAACTGCTGCTGGATAACTCTAGCTATTGTGGTCATAGTTCGTCGAGCTGAGAATCAAGTTCGTCGACCAAAGTCTGACTCTGGACTTAGAATAAAGAGATGTTTTCTGATCTTGAAGTGTTGAAGTATAGTGTCCAAAGTTCGTCGACCTGAGCACCAAGTTCGTCGAGCAAAGTCTGACTCTGGACTTAGAATAAAGAGTTGTTTTCTGATCTTTAAGTGTTGAAGTATAGTGTCCAAAGTTCGTCTACGTGAGTACCAAGTTCGTCGAGCTCAACTCAGAGAATTTACTCTGAGATCGTCGAGCTGAGCACGACTATCATCGACCTGAGTTTGACGAACGTCAAACTCATTTTACTTGGTTTTAGAAAAACTCTAAGTCTTGAGTCTCTGACAGTCTTGTTGATAGCTGGTCCATATGATGTTGATTCTAAGGACTTGGCCTAGACTCTAGGATACAACCATGGCCATGGCTATACATTGTGGGTCATATGATCCTAACTTAGTGAACCTAGCCCAAATCTTACTAGGGATCCAACACTATCACTTTAATCATTTTTTTAAAGGTTCACGGAGCACAGAGTCAACAGAAATCTATCCACCTAGATAGATACACTTTAACTTGTATACATGCGACGTTTGTACTAGAGTGTTGGTCAAACGTTTCACACTTGGTATAATCGCAAATGTATCGTGACATTGATTATTCAACGTATTTATAGCATGTTAGAATAAAGTATCATGATTTATAGCATGTACGCATAGAATTTTTCATCTTGAGTGCATCGGCTCGGGATGTGTGTATCATGTGAAGTCATTCCCTTATCTAAATCGTCACACATACCTAGAGGCATAGTCAACACACACGACCTCGTCTTGTCACACTCAATAGCTAACCACTTATAGATTCAGCCCACTATGACCGGAGGACAATGTTTACATAGATTACATGTCTAAACGCAAACATTGTACGTACGCATTATGGTCTAAGCCATAGTCATGTGAGCCCATAGCATGATAGTTCTACAACATTTCTTTTGTTTTGTAATTTTTGTTTTTTTTTTGTTTTGTTAAAATAAATTCAAATGCACAACTCAAAACAGAATGCAAACACCCAAAAGAAAAAAAATTAAAAAATGCAAACACAACGAATAAAACAAAAACAAATCTAGGGTGAGCGTTCCAAAACTCCTAGCTCGAGGCGAAGTAGAGAAAATCGTGCATCTGGGAGTGAACACCCATTTCAAGCCTATGACTAGATGGTTATCCGAACATTCTACTAACACTCATACCTTACTTCACTCGAATTGGTTCAACACCTCATTCATCGCCAAGAACCATGATTCATTTTTAAGGCTTCTGTAATGTTCTTGGGTTCAATATCAGATAGAAAGCAAAAGTTCGAGAAAGATTCATGGAGTGCAGACCGAGTTTTAACTCCTTGAGATGGCTCTCCTATAACTTGATCACGAGGATGTTGTTTTGAAAAAAAAACAAGTTACTAGGAGCCCTATAACCTTGTTCAACACTTTGAGTTTTACTCTCCATGATTCTCTCATCATCCTCATGCCTAATCAGCACACTTTCTTCAACCTCCTCTTCATTCGCCTTCGACTCGTTAGTTGGGTAATTCTCATCGAAATTCACATAAGCCGACTCCACAACCACCAAGGTCCTCTTATTGTATATCCTATAGTCCCAACTCTTGCTTGAGTAACCTAAGAAGATACCTAGATCAAATTTTTCGTAAAATTTCCCTACATGATCCTTAGTGTTAAGAATGTAACACGGGCATCCAAAGACCATAAAGTACGATACCGAGGGTTTCTTTTCGAAATACAGCTCATATGGAGTTCGATTTAAAAGTGGCGAAGCATGAATCGGTTCATCACGTAGCTCGCCGTGTTAACCTCTTCTGCCCAAAAAGATCGTAGCAAGCTGAACTCGACGAGCATAGTCTGGGCTAACTCTTGGAGAGTGCGATTCTTTCTTTCTACAACCCCGTTCTATTGTGGAGTGCGAGGGGCTGAGAATTCGTGCTTAATTCCCATGGTGTCGCACAAGTTTGAGAAGTCCTCATTCTCAAACTCCCCTCCATGATCTGATCTAATACATTTTAACTTTAGCTCCTTATCATTTTAAAGACACGTGCAGAGATTGGAGAATTTGCTAAAGGTGTCAGATTTGTTTGCCAGAAATATCGTCCAGCAATAACGTGAATAATCATCTATGATAACAAAATTGTATCTTTTTTCCCCTAGACTACACGTACTTAGAATTCCAAACAAGTCCATGTGAATGAGTTCTAGTGGTCTAGATGTGGAAAATTCAGTTTTACTTTTGAAGGAGGTTTTGACAAATTTGTCCTTTTGACATGGACCACATAAGACATTTAAACTACAGCTTAAGTTGGGAAGTCCCCTAACAAGATTCTTTTATGATAGTTTTACAATAAGCTTGCCACCACTGTGTCCTAGTCTCCTATGCCAAAGGTCTAACTCCTCATTCTTAGTAACTAGGCATTTCAAATTAGATATAGACATATCATCAAAGCTAACAGTGTATACATTATGATTTCGGTGAGCTCAAGTAATACACTAGAAGTTTTGACATCAATGATCTTGCAAGTGTTTGTAGATGACTCAAATAACACATTTAGACCTTTATGACATAGTTGGATAATAGAGATGAGATTATGCATAAGTCCATCTACATACAAAACATTTGAAATAGAGAATGTCTTGTTACCTACGGTGCCGCTCCCAAGTATCCGTCCTTTGTCGTTGTCCACAAATGTCACCATTCCACCCTTCTTCTTCTCCAGGCTAAGGAACTTGTCTTTATCTCCCATCATGTGCTTGGATAAACCAAAGTCCAAGTACCACACGCTCTTTGTATCCTTAACCTGCCAACAAACCTAAAAAGAAGATGAGGGTAAAGTTCTGGTTACCAAAGTTGTCCCACCCATAAGATAGTTAGAAGACTTTGGTACCCAGACTTGCAAATTTTTTGTTGCACCTTTCCTCAAACACAAGCCAGATGTGTTACCAAACTTATGACAGTTCGCACACATAATGTAAGCAGTGGATGTTGCCTTTATCAGGTTGCTCGAGCTCTTCCTTTAGGTTGGGGATAACCGTCCAGACTTCTTAGCCTTATTGTTAGATTTATTCAAGTTGGACTTAGGCTTGGAGTGATTCCCGCTTGGTGGTGATGTTGGACCCATATATCCTAGTCCAAACTTCCCAGTTCAATGACTCTGTGCTTCCAAAAGCATATCCAATGATTTTTGGCCTATTCCGAACTTTTGGACGACATAGTTGAGATCATGGATACTGCCTTTAAGGCGGTGTTTTTCAGTCACAAGCATCACACACCGATTGGCAAATTGTTTCTTGCCTTACTCTACCTTGGCAAGAGACATTTGAAGTCGTTTCTCCAAGACATTCTTTTCATTGATGAGACTAGTCGTTCTCAATGTTGCCTTAGACAGACTTGCCTTTTGTTCTTCGATCGTTGTCATCAAGTGAGAGCACTCTAGACACTCGATCTTCTCTTTGCCAATCCTTATTACTTCACTTTTCCATTTTTCTAAGTCCATTTTGATTTTATTATTCTCGGCTCTCAAGGACTTTTTCTCAAAAATAACGCTTTCTAATTTATCAAGTACATTTTCATAAATTTCAAGAAGTTCAATATAAGTAGGTGGAGTTACCTCAGTGTCGCTCTGGACACGGTACTCATCGTTAGATTCTTCTTGATTCTTTCCCATGAGACATAGGTTTGCCTCGTCTTCACTTCCGGAGTCCATGGTGCTTGATTCATCAGAGCCATCCTCATCCCAGGTGAGCGCCTTCAACACCTTCTTCTTACATTTGTGCCTGCTTTGCTTTTCTTTTTTCTCCTTCTAGAGTCTTGGGCATTCTTTCTTCAGGTGCCCAGGCTTGTGGCACTGATAACACTCTGGCTGGGACTTCTCATCATTATTTTCCATCTCTTTCGATGGTTTGTTCCATCTTCTGCCTTCTCCATCTCCTCTCTTCAGGAATTTCCTGAAATGACCCTGCTTCTTGGGATTCCTCATGAACTTTTTAAATTCCCGAACGTAGAGGCTCTCCTCCTCATCTTCCTCAGAATATTCAGCAGCTTTTTTCTCCTTTTTGGCCTTCGGCACCAGTCCCTTCTTCTTTCCTTCCCTGGGATATCCTTCTGCTTGAATCTTCAATTCAAGTTTGCGTGTCTTCAGATTGCCAATGAGGCTCTCTCTCTCTCTCTCCAGCGTGCTGATCTCATGAAACTCAGCAATAGTAGTTACCTTCGGGTAAAAGGCGAGGAGGCAGAGATCGCAGGATCTTCCACACTAGGTCACCATTTGGAAAATTCTTTCCGAGAGATCTTGAAGAGTTGATGATCTTGGTGAAACGAGTGCACATGCTATCCACATCCTCATCGATCTCCATCTGGAACTATTCATATTCAGATTCGAGTCGGAATGGCTTTGATTCCTTTACCTACGAAGTACCATCATGAGTTAGCTCAAGAAGACACCATATATCATAAGCAGTTTTGTAGTTACATATCCTGTTAAATTCAGTGTTGTCCAAGCCATAAAATAACGAGTTCATAGCCTTGTCATTATTCGTACATCTAAGCTTATCTGCGTCAACCTACTTATCATGCGGTTTTTCTACGGCAGTATCCCCAACCGTGACCATGGGTGTAGTGTACTCTGTCTAAATCATGGCCCATACATCCATGCTTTGAGTCATCAAAAATATTTTCATCCGAGTCTTCCAGTGACTATAGTCACTCCCCATGAACAGTGGGGGTCAACTCACACCTTGACCCTCATTGAATGCATGTACAGAGTTAGCCATCTTACTTCAGGTTTTGAATCCTTTTTTCTTGAAGAAACTTGGCTATGATACAACTTGTTGGATCTTGTGGACAATCTTAGAGGGTGGGTGAATAAGGTTTGACGTGTTAAATGGAATTTTAAAATATTTCGCACCAAGAAATCAAGTCCTGGAAGCTACCGCGGGGCATTAGAAATCTAACGCGCGGTGGTACGTCTGTGGACTCGTATTCCTGTGCAAGTTCATTCGCAAACCCACAACACAAACACTTACTTTATACAACCAGAACAATCACACAATCAGATGAAGAAGAAATAAAAGTTACCTTGCATGAATAAAAATGACAGTTGTTCTAAGTGATTACACGAACGTGATCTCCATGACGCCGAAGATCGAAGGCGATCAAATATAAAACTCTTTTGTTTTTCTATATAGACCCACTACCCGGACCGTTGGCTTTCTCCCTTTCCCTCCAAGAAAGGTCTTCGAGACGCTCTTCACCTCCACAAAAGGAAGGGTCTTAGAGCACCGCTAGATCCTCCAGATCTAGACGTCCTTATCCCCAGGCCGATTTACTATGGAATCCATCCCTGGAATCCGACGACCCTTACCGATCGATTTTCATCTCCTCAAGATTTAGAAAAGTCAAAAGTTTTCACAAAAACAAGAGATATAAATATTCAAAAGAACGAAGTTCTCCCTCTCGAATACTACTATGTGGAGCGATCCACGACCGGTGCTTAAGATATCTGTTTGTTGGTAACCGGTCGTCTCTTCGTGTTCGTTGTAGATCTTGGATCTTCGGAGTCTTTCGATCATGAGCGGGAGGGAGATGACAATCTTCTTCTTTGATAGAGACTTGTGGAACGGCGCGCAAGAAGGCGGTCGAACCCTAGAATTAACGAACTCCTGTCCTTTATTTTTCACCAAGTCACCATGCACAGAAACCAAGGCGACCTTTTATATGTCTTCGTGAAAATAGGCTACCACCGACGGTAAGACTAGCGCCCGGCGGTAGGCTCGTGCGCTCGTTGTGCCAGTTGTCCTCTAAATCGGAAAGAAATATTCAATACAAATATTGGTCATTACACATATGCTAGAGTCGAGCGGTTACCGCTTCCGCCGCGCATTAATGTTGGACGCAACGATTTGCCGTTCGGCAAGCGCGGCGCGGTAAGGCTAGCGCTGATCTCGTCCAGAGCGCTAAGTCCAAATAATTCATTTCGGTAGCGCGTGCGGTAGTACTGTCGTCTGGCGGTAGCATAGCTATCGATGAATCTGGCTCGATGTTCGTCGAAGGTCTAGCGTTGGGTTGTAAATGCTATCGCATGTTTTAGAGTAGCATTCGTCGAACGACCATGCTTGACGTTCGTCGAACACCTAGCGCGGTGCGTTAGCACTAACGCCTGGTGGTAGGTCAGCAGCTCGACGAACCAGGCTCGACGCTCGTCGAGTGGATAGCGCGTCGCGATAAGTGATAGTGATTGGTGGTAGCATCCATTCAACCCCACTATCTCGAAGCACTTAATGCTTTTCTTTTCAGCGCTCTCGACGCGGTGTTGAGTGAGCTAACGCAGGGCGTTAGTACTAGTGCTTAATGATAACTTCCCGAGCGCCAGGTCCATTTAATTCCAGCTACCGCTCTGCGGTAACTTCTAACGCCCGACAATAACATCTGTAGGAAGCTTCTTCTCTTCACTTAAACCTGACAACCTGCACACTCTATCAATAGAAGACATGATCAAATACAATCTGGGAGTTGATATTCTCTAACACAGGGTATGTGAAACATCGGTTCCAACACCTAGTGCCTTTGGATCCTCATCCTAGATTCAAGATAAGGCGGTCCTGCACCTCCGTTCGTACTATGCCTCGTAAGGGACCCTTCCTATACTGGACTGATGACTGGGGTCATTTTTCAAGGCCTAACATATAAAATGTTTCACCCCAATTTATACGTTAGGGGTAAGGGTTGAAATGTGATGATGACATGATATGATATGTTATGTGGGATTAATGTTATGTTTATACAAGTGCAAAATATATAACCCCAAACTCTCAGGCACCTACTGTTGTGGAAAATAGAGGCAGTGGGTTGGGCCACCCCACCTCTAGGCTGGCATTCACACTACCTAACCTAAACTTTCATATTCCTCAATGCGAAGAACACACCACTGAGCCTATGTGTACTCTGTTGGCAAATCCACCAATATTTTCCTTAGTTAAGTGTAAACCACACCCGTCGAGTCATTGTATCGACGACGATGTGAATGACCGTCAAATACCAAAGACCCACCACCTTATGCACATCCAGCCATGAATTCTCGAGTCATCTGCTCCTCGGACTAACCTATTTGTTACAACTACCTTCCGAGCCTTCAGCTTGCTGGGCTAACTTGCCCATTTCCACAACCACCGATCCTACCTCTCAGGTAACCAAACCAAGCATGTCTCCCGAGCCATCAGGGTGAGTGAAAGTGAAGTACTAGTATTTACTAATTGCTCTTTGACATTTTAGTCGTACGGTTTAAGGTTAACCTTGAACTTCCCAGGGCATTCCCTGAGAACGGATCTCAAGGGAACTAGGAACTACGATGGGCAGAAGCCCAAAGCTCCCTTTCGCAAGTAATTTATTATTGTTGGTATCTACCCATGTCCCAACTCTCCTGATCTTACACTTGAACAAAACCTAAGTGTATTAGACTTCCTACAATGGAAAGATGATCCATTGTCGATCCTGAGAACAAACTTGCATCCTAGTCAACTGGACTATCACAACTCTACTCACCTTCCCCTGCCAAGGCTTACATGTTATCTTATTTCTACAGCTTTACTATATGCAGACCAAATAAGCTACATGGCGTGCATGAATGATGACCCCATCCAAATATTCACCCAAAAGACCTAAGATTATTATTGGAGGTCCAACATTATATTTTAAAGATAAATCTAGAATATAATGTTTTTCCTAAGTTATTTTTTGCATTTATTTAATTTTCTACAAAATCAGGCCAAGTGTGCTTTGGAACACCAAGTATAATTTTTTGACATGAAATTGTCTTAACAAAATAATGGCAAGTGTATATCTTCAAAATAACAGTAAATACTGAAATTCACATTTTTTCCAAAAAGGGTTTGACCTTCAAACTAATTAAAGATTAAATAACCTCATTGATAGGGCAAGACAGGAAATAATAGAAATAATCATTCAAACATTATATAAAAATCACCAGATGTTAAATGTGACCAGAAAAGACAACTGACCAAATTTAGTAATTTTCCATACAAATTTGGCCACATAAATAAATCATTTAAGAATATTATACACAAGGCACTTTGTGAAGCATCCTATATGAAAAAGCTTCCAATAATTTTATAAACACCAACGGAGCATGATGAAGCCCTAAAATGTCGTCAAAACAAATTTCACAATTTTCCAATGAGTAAATAACTCATAATATTTTTTTTTACTAAAAGGGCAATTACTAGTTTTGTGAATGAAGTACTATAAATATTATTCCAAAATACATACCAAAATTTCCATCGATTACTAACTATTAGATAAAATCACTGCCTAAGTTTCATGGAACTCCAAGATCATATAACTCTGCAATAAAATTATGAGCAAAAGTACCCTAATCTATCCTAAATCAATTCCTAGGGAATGCAAGTGCCTAAAAAAATTCTAAAATCATTTACTAGGTCTCATTTCCACCGTAGAAACTCACCTACCAAGTTTCAATACATTCGAAGAACATATGGTCACATTTCCTTCTTTGAGCTCAAAACTCAACCCTATAGTTCATATTATGGTTCTAGGGCATTCCAACCCTAAAACACCCAAAATCTTGTTTTATATGACATTAAGTCAGTGGCCAAGATTTCATCCCTTTTGGATGAGGATTGGCCACTCTACCCATCAAACACAAATTTGCCATAATTTGCCCCTTAGGGACCAAACTTTGGTCAAACCAATACCTACTCAAATCAAACCCAAATGAGCTGAGATTTTTACTAGCAAACTATCATGACCCTAAGGGTCATTTACCAAACTTTTGTGGAATTGTGAGGTCATTAGACCCTATAATTAACCCATACATGGTTCATTAAATATTTATAAAAACTTTAGAAAAATTTCTCCAAAAAATTACCATTTTATATATATTAGGGGTATAGATATGGGTGACCACCAGTCCAAATTGCAAGTCAATTCGATGGTTGTATTAATGGGGGCACTCAAATTAGTCTTTGGCTAATCCTATGTATAAACTGCAAAATTTTAATAGTTGTGGTCAGACCACTGAACTAAATGGTTCAAATAAATTTTAAAATAAACTAGACTTCAAGGGCTATAACTTTCTTGTTTGTCATTTTCCCAGTAGAGGTCTCTAAGTATTTTTAACATTTAATTCAAAACACTGCAATAATTATGACATGATGAAATAATAATAATCCTTAATATAACCGGGCATCACGAATCTTGACGCGATAACGGACCGAATCCGTTCAACTTCTCCATCATGCCAACGGTTCAGATTGCACCATCTTGGGCGGTATTTTCCAGTGATTTCTCAGCCACCCATGCCCCTTCTTGGTCGGCCACTACTACCACCACCTTCGTTGAAGTGGTGGCCGGTGATTCGCTGTGGTAGACCGGCCAGAGGTGGCCAGAATAGTGAATGGTGGATGGAAGAAAAGCTTGAAAAACCAAGCTCTCGGCTCCCTTGAACTGGGTCCAATTGGACCCAAACCTTGGGGTCAATAGATGGAGATCTATCTACAGAGAGAGAGGAGGAAGACATGACCTTCTAGGGTGGCTGAAGTCGGGTCGATCACCGTGTCGCCATTGACAATGGTGCTGATTTCGAGTGCTCTACAACCACACTACCATAGGGCTCAGCTCATTCAAGGGAATGGTGAAAACGGCTGCTCTAAGTCTGGGGAAGCTTTTAAAAGATTCAAATGGGGGAGAAGAAGAAGGGTCTAAGCTTCAATGGACATTAATGGCCATGGGGATGAAATTTTGACAACTCCGATATCCAATAGATTTAGCCTCTAATCAACCCTGAGAGGCTCTTGATCTTCTCAAAACTAAAGGGGGAATGAATTCTCAGCAATTGGGGAGGCCCTTGGCCTCCCTTGGCCATGAATGTTCTTTACTTCTTCACTTTCTCTCTCCTCCATTAAAGGGGAAACAGTGTTTCTCTCTCCTATTCACCCCCTCCAGAAATTGAGTAGCATTTTAGATAAATATCAGCATCCTAAAGCTTGTAGACCACTCAAATTGGGCTTAGCCCAAGTGGATTGTGCTAGGTTAGGTCAACTTGAGTTAATTTGACCCATTTTAGGGTTGAGTTGGCTTTAGTCAATTTGACCTTTTCGGTTGAACCCAAGGGGTCCTTAGCGACTTATTGTCCTCCCCTAAGGTCTAGGGAGACTTGGGTGGGGTTGGTTTGTCACCTTGGAGGTCACTTGACCCATAATAGGGCACTTTGACCACTTTAGGTTTAGGGTTGACTTTGGTCAACTTGACCACTTGGGTTGACCCCAATGGATCCTTAGTGACCAAATGGACCTCTTAAAGGGTTAGGGATGTTATGGTGGGGTAAGGGATAAAGTTGAAACCCAAAAGTCAAACCCTAGGTTTTATGATTGGGTTGTGATATAGTTAGACCAAGGTGATTTCCACATTCATGCCTTGGTTCACTTAATCTTCTTGAGCTTTCTAGGATTTTGTCATGACCTAGTCATGACATAACCACTCTTATGGGTGTTTTGTTCGGTATAAGGATAACACCTTGAACAAGATCTCCCATCGTGTGTCAAGAGATTCCACTTCGTGGCCATGGACAAAAGCAAGGATATGTCGTCAATGAAGCTACCAATGTGTACTAAAGAGAACTTTCCTATGTGGATAGAAAGAGTGAGATTCTACTTGGAGGCCGCAGACCACAGAATATTTCAGATTGTTAAAGAAGGACCTCGTATTCATACTCAGCCATCAGCATTGAATTCAGCCGTCATGATCCCTAAGTAGATGATGGATCTGATAAAGGATGAAATTGCATTGGTCTCCTTGGATAAGGAAGCAAAGAATATTATAGCTAGTGCAGTGGACAAGTCTATGCTTCAAAACTTATTCCACTGCAAATTGTCAAGGAAATGTGGGACTGTCTGGTTGTGTTCATGGAAGGTACCGAAGAAGTTCGCGATGATCGCAGATCATTGCTCAATCAAGAATATGAGGCATTCAAGCAAGGGTCAAATGATACTATTGCGGACAGCTTCGAGAAATTCTTGAAGATCGTCAATGGATTTAGAAACTATGATTGCACATTCACTAATTGAGAGCTCAGCGAAAAATTTCCGGGATGCTTGACAAAGCACTGGGACACAAAAGTTGTAGCCATTAGGGAGTTTGGGAACTTGCCGGATACTGACCCTCAGAACCTTTTTGGAAAGTTGCACTCCTATGAACTCCAAATGAATACTAGAAGGGAGGAGCAAAGTAGCCAGACTTCAAGCAAAGAGAAGTCGGTAGCTCTGAAGGCCGAAGGTTCGATAAAGTCTAAAGCTGTGCCACCAGTAAGGACACGTGCTCTAGACATCCCAGAGGACTCTAAGCCAAGCACTTCATGCTCTGAGCTATCTGATGGAGAGTTCTAACTCATCTCTAAGAAGTTCAAAAGATTGCTCAGCAAGAGGAGACAAATAAAGAATCATTCATACTCCTCTGAGTTCAGAAGATCACATCGTGATTGTGATACCTCCAAGAAGAACTACAACTGAGAGGACACGTATAAATCTAAACAGAATAAACATTCATCCTCTAACGTTATGAGCTATTGTTTTAATAAGACATGACACATGATTGCGGAGTGTCCGTACAAAAAAAGGAAGTATCCATGAAAGAAGAGATGAGATCCTTCAAGGGTAACAGGAAGGAAGAGAAAAACTTTGTCGCTAAGAAGTTAAAGACTCTTATTGACACCGACTCAAGCGAATCCGGTTCAAAGAGTGAAGAATCTTACTTCGGGCTTATGGCTCAATCAGACGAGGAAGTTGTCGACTCCGAGTATCACAAGAGGCTAAACTCGAACACGATAATCTCTGAATCAAAAACAACAACAAATGGTCATAATGGCTATTCTTATGAGCAAGATGATTCCAACTTGATGGCTTAGCATCAGGAACTTTTGAAAGCTTTTGACAAATGTTACAAGGTAGTTAAAAAGCACACAAAATAAATTACCTCTATCAAGGCAGTCGAAACAAGCCTGATGGAGGAACTTGCAAAAATTACTCCCTCTAAGGATGAAGTACACACCTTGAAAGAGGAATTGAAATGCTCGGCTGAGACATTAAGCCTAAAGGAGATATACTTTGATGAGCAAGAAAAAAAGCTCTTGGTTGAGAGGAAACTGGTTGAAAGCTACTCCAAGAAGAGAACTATTCTCCCTCTCATCGATGAATTTTCCGCTACAAAGAAGGGTAGTGGTATTGTCCACGTAGCTGAAAAAGGTAAGGCTGCTAAGAGAGCCGCTGTCAAAGATAAAGGGAAGGCACCTTAGAGTCAACCCTCCTTTAAGAAGGTTACTTTCCCCACCAAAATATATGACTATGAGACGTCCTATGGGCACTTCTCTTGGCCCACCTATGTAGAGCCTAAGAAGCACTATCAAGGATAGACCCATCCCGGAGACTTTGGGGCAAGTGTTTTCAAGGCTCCTTACAAAGAGATAACTGTAAAAGAGTATGGTCCTTATGTTCATGGACCTAATTATAAGAAGGCGTCAAAAGCCAAAACAATTGTATCCAAGGCTAAGTAGATAGAGAAGCCTTGTGTTTGCTACAATCAGGAGGCTTCCACCTCCAAGTCTGTAGCACCTGCTCAACCTAAAATTCAAAATGTAAAGCAGGAGCAGAAGATAAGGTACAACAAATTTTATTGTTGCTGGTGCGGCAAAATTGGTCATTTGAGCGCAGATTATTTGTTTAACCCCGCTAATTTTGAAACTCCACGAGTTAACAGTGTGAGATCGACCACTCGCAACGTTAATTTTCCTAGTGTTGTCAAACTAACAAAGAACCCAGAACCCAAATATGTTTGAGTTCCTAAGATAAAATGATTTATGGTTGCAGGTATGTCCAAAGGCCAATAAAACTTTGATCTGGTATTTGGATAGTGGATGCTCTTGGTACATGACCGGAACAAGAAGCCTACTACGAGAATTCACCCTAGTTGAAGGAAAACTAAAGGTTATCTTTGGAGGGTCTAACAGGGGAATTATGAAAGGCTACTTGCTGTATGATCTTTAACGACATATTCACTTTCAAAGACGTGGCTTATATTGAAGGACTACAGCATAATCTGATAAGTATAACTCAATTATGTGAAAAAGGCTATATTGTTGAGTTCTACAAGGACAAGTGCCTGATAAAATCGTTTGCTAATTTGGAGACCATCTTAACAGACACTCGAAGTAGAAATAACTTTTGTTTAAATTTCTATGTCTAGACAACTCTACACCAGTGTGTTTTTTTGGATAAAAGTAGTGTGTCTCTTTGTGACCAATGAAAAAAGAGATTAGCACATATTAATTTCAAAACAATAAGCTTGTTTTTTTCTCACAACTTAGTGCATGATGCCCCCTGCATTATGTTCCTTAAAGAGAGTCTATGTCACACATGCTAAATGGGTAACCAGACAAGGGCTACCTTTAAGGGCATTTATGAAAAAGATTCCTCTAGGAGTTTATACCTACTTCATATAAACTTATTCAGTCCTATGCTAATTCAAAATTTTGGAGGTAAAGTATATATGTTGGTAATTGTTGATGATTACCCTTATTTTACTTGGGTGTACTTTCTGAAACACAAGCCATTCACCTTTGATTCTTTCACTAATTTTGTCCGGCAAATCCAGAATGAATTAAACTGCTCAGTGGTCAATATCAGAAGTGATCACGGAACAGAATTTGAGTCTGGTTCCTTGACAGAATTCTATGGAAGTAAAGGTATCTTTCATGAGTTTTCCTCCCCGCGTACTACACAGCAAAATGGAGTTGCCAAGAGAAGGAATAGAACCCTAATTGAAGTATGTACAACTATGTTGAATGACACTTCACTACCAAAGTACTTCAGGGCTGAAGTAGTCAACGCAGCCTGTCACCTGCAAAACAGAGCTCTAATCAACAAAAACCATCGTATGACTCCCAATGAGCTATTGAAGGCAGAAACTGACTGTTTCCTACTTTAGGATCTTTGGTAGTAAATTCTTCATACTTAATAATGGGAAGTATTATCGCATGAAGTTTAGTGATAAATATTTTGAAGGTATTTTTGTAGGCTATAGTGGCCATATCAAGGCGTATAAGATATTTGACAAGAAAACCATGGTTGTAGAGGAGTATATTAATGTTGTATTTGACGAGACAAGCATTCTCCATAGCAGCTCGCCTAGTATTGTTTGTGCAGACATAGGTTCCAGGTTCAGGGAACTAAGCTTGGATGAAGTGGTCAAGGAAGACACTCCAATCTCAATCAAGGTCGTCGATCCAAGTATGGTGGATGAAGAACAACTAGGTTAACCAACTATAGAGGATGCACCTAATACGGTAGAACCACTGGTGGAAGAGGAAGAAACCTATTATTCAGATACCTCAGAGATCACACAGTTGATCAAATCAATTGAGAGCTAGGTGACGGTGTTAGAAATAGAAGAGGTACAGCTAACGAGATATTGCATCTTATTTTTCTGTCTCAGGTTGAGCCAAAGAAGTTTGAAGAAGCAAACAAGGATGCCTCTTGAATCATGGTAATGGTAGAGGAGCTCAAAAAGTTCGAAAAGTGCAAAGTATAATAGTTGGTGCCCAGACCCAAAGGACAGAATGTGATCGGCACCAAGTGGATTTTCAGAAACAAGTTTGACGAACATGGATTTATTATCAAGAACAAAGCCAGGCTTATAGCTCAAGGGTACAGACAAGAAGAAGGGATCGACTTCGATCAAACCTTTTCTCCAATGGCCAGACTCAAAGTGATCAGGTTGTTTCTTGCGTATGCTTCCCTCAAAGGCTTCAAGGTATATCAAATGGACGTAAAATCATCATTCCTCAACGGTAATCTGAAAGAGAAAGTATATGTAGCACAACCCCCAGGTTTTGTCAACTCTACTTTCCCTAAATACATATATTTTCTTAATAAATCTCTTTACGACTTAAAATAAGCTCCCCGAGCTTGGTATGAGACATTGTCTACCATTTTTCTTGAGAACAAGTTCACAATAGGAAACATAGACAAGAGAATATTTCTTAGGGAAGTAAAAGGCAAAATTTGCTAGCGCAAATCTATGTCGACGACATTATTTTTGGCTCTACGGAAGACAACCTTTGCAAGAAGTTTTTCAAACTTATGCAAGGGAAGTTTGAAATGAGCAGTATAGGAGAGTCGAAGTACTTATTAGGACTTCAGGTGAAACAATCTGAAGATCAAATATTCATCTCGCAGACGAAGTTCATCGAAGAGTTACTTAAGAAATTCGTAATGGAGAACTCAACCTCGATGAGGACTCGAATGGGTTCAACTCTGTATCTAGATAAGGATGAGAAAGAGAAACCTTTTGATGAAACCAAGTAAAGAAGCATAATTGGATCCTTGTTCTACCTCACTGTAAGTATACCCAACATAATGTTTTCAACATGTGTGTGCGCTAGATTTCTGGTGAACATGAAGGAATCTCACTACATCACTACAAAGCGAATTTTAAGGTACCTTAAGGGTACACCTAATATTGACTTATGGTACCCAAGAAGAAATGATGTCATGATAATTATATTTTCAGATATAGATTTTGCAAGCAACATGGATGATAGGAAAAGGACTTCCAAGACGTGCCAATTCCTTGGAAGAAGTCTTATCTCATGGAGTAGCAAGAAGCTAAATTGTATGGCAAAATCAACTGCTGAGTCAGAGTACATCTCTGCTGGTAGTTGTTGCGCATAGCTTCTTTAGACCAGGAATCAGCTTGGTGACTACAACCTGAAGTTTGAAGAGATTCTGTTGTTCTGCGACTCCTCTAGTGCAATAGTGATTGCAAACAATCCAGCCACCCACAAGTGGATAAAGCACATCGAAGTAAGATATCACTTCATCTGGGAGCTTGTGGAGAAAAAGGACGTTGCCCTCAGCTATGTCCCGACGGATAAGCAGGTTGCAGATATATTGACGAAGCCACTAGACGAGGCGAAGTTCTCGTTTTATAAAACGGAAATGGGTATGCTGAATAAGGACTCATGAAGATTGCCAAGAAGAGAGAAATTCAGTCGGGAAGTACTTCAGAAAGAAGTAAAATTTGTCCAGGCAAATTCGTCGAATATCGGTCAGCAGAACTCAGCGATTCGTTAGATATACACACCTAAACACAACTAATTTGACTCTGCGTTCGGTTAATTTCGCCTAATTTCACTTGGGGCAACTTTTCTTTCCTATATTGGATTCGAAGAGTGACAGCTTTTCAGGTATGCGCCTTTCCCTTGTCAAATTTAATTATATATATATATATATATATATATATATATATATATATATATATATATATATATATATATATATATATATATATATATATATATATAAGGGTTCAGGGCAAACCTTTGCCATTTCGTCGAAACCAGGCAGCCGACTCACTGAATAGTCCTCCCGACGATTCAACTTCTGACACTGTTCCTCATCTTCCTCTGATCGTACTGCTCTCATTCTTCGTCAGTTAGGTCAGTGCAAGCCATAGCCGACTATCCAGTAGAGTTCTCCCGCAGATTTATTCTAGAGCTTTGATCCATAAAATGCTTTCCTTGTTGATTCTGTCCATGATAGTAATCAAGTTACAAGCCGACAGTTCAGTCCAGAGCTGAATCCTCAGTTTTTAAATTTCTATCATCCATGGCTCCTCGAAGCACCAATAGATTGCTAGGCGGTTGAGAACTAGTTCTTACAGGATTTGCCTCTGCATCCGATGAGTTCAAAAATGATATCCTGATGTTGGAAACTGCCGACCTTTCCTTTGTACTACAACGCCCATGCAAAATTCTAGACAACGATGTCCTGGAATTCTATTAGAATGGAAAGCTCCGCATGGAAGATTCAGTTATCAAAAGCAAGGTTCATCAGACCAAGATTATGGTGAAGGCTTCTCTCCTAACCCGGCTTCTGAGGATTCCATCCTGTGATAAAGCTGATCACCTAGAAGAGGATGGCTTCACAAGCTCTACATTTTTGTGGACTGCCAAGGGGTACTAGAGCTGTTAAAAGAAAAGGATTGAACGAGGAAGGCAAACTGTAATCAGACATCACTAGCAAGGTGTTGCTATACAAGACAGGTTCTCATGACTACCTTTCATCTGAGATGTTCAAGCTCCTGGTGTCCATCATCTGCAGGAAGAAATTGGATTGGGGTGCAGTGTTGTTTGAAAAGATCAAGGATAGTCTCCGCACTCTGAATTTTGGGCGAATTCTAAGTCTATATCTTAATCAGATGGATAGAGATAAGTTTGATATGACCAAGGGAGTCCCTATACACCACATAAAAAAGATCGATTCCTCCATCTTCTCAAGGTGGGATATAAGGATACAATAGCCAGGGGGAGTTAGAGATGTGCTAGAGGAAGAGGAAGTACCTGAGGACAGGCTTCCTGCTTTCACCCCTAGGGAAACTCCAGGTAGATTGAGTGTAGGAGTTGAGGGAGAGAAAGTCGATGCATAAGTGGCTACTGAGTCAGTGCCATTGAGTGATCCTTTAGTTGAAGTTCCAGAAGTTCTAATCCATACTGAGCGAGAGACACCAGTCCCAACTGTAGAGTTTCCATAGTCAGTGTTAGTGGTTGATGCTACTTTTACAGAAGAAGAGACAGTTGATCTGCAATCTGAGATTGTTGTTAAAGGCCAGGCTTCTGCTGCTGAGATAGTGCTTTCTGTGCCCGAGGATGAGACTGTTGATGAGGTGGATGAGCCAGTAGATGATATTGCGCTAGATGTTGCAGATTATAAGATTGATGAGGATATGCTTGGAGCTGCTGATATTGTAAATGATTCCTCTGTGCTCACTGTGCCAAAGTGTATACTTACACCTCTCCCAGATGTACTACCAGTAAGGTTTGAGGGGGAGCAGAGCCATCCTTTTATCTCCATATAAACAGAGTTAGACAGATTCATGCGAAAGCTTCAGACAAGGATTGTTGTAATCCCAGGTGGACCTCCAATGCAGGAGGGAGAAGTTATTATTTTGTCTAATGAGGAAAGAGATGTTGAGCTGCACCCTCCTGTCCTAGAAGCTACTTATCTTGAATTCCTTTCAAAAGCTACTATTACTCCCATGGAAGAGTCCTCCAGTGACTCCGAGGGAAGTGCAGAACTGCCAACCCCTCCCAGTGTTCAGTCTATTGATATACCATCTACTAGTGTAGAGGTATTTATTCTGAAGATGATAGAAGTCATAATGGCAAAATAGCAAGACCATTTTGATCGTTCTTTGAGTAAAGTTATGAAGAAGGTTCAAGAAACTAAGAAAGATTTGAACAATAGCCTTGCAGCTGTCAAGGTGTGTTTTGAAAAATTAGATGCAAGTTTGGATTCCTGGTTTGTGCAGGGTAGCGAAGCACTTGTTCATAACATGGCCACCCTAAAAAGTATTTTTGAGGTGCTTCATAATGTTGATAATAATACAATGACCATGATTGATGCTCACAATAGATTAATGGCTCATTTTGACACGACAATGGAATCTTATGCCAATGTTATGGCTGTTGAAGTCAGAAAGGGGGAGGATTCCCTGAAAGCTAAGGTAGATGTTGTTGTGGCTGCCATGGTTACAAACTTCAAAGGAGTCAATGAGTAGAGTTATGATAACTTCTCTTGGCTACATAATGTGATTTTTTGCAGACAAAGTCAAGTTGCTGCAAGTTTTCTAATACCTGTTGGGCCTGCAGAAGTAGATGTTAAATTTCATCCTGCATAGGATGACTCGCAATACTGGTCAGACACTCAGGATTTTTCACACGATAGACCTGTTGCTGCTGATGATATTCTAGAGGTTCATGTGGTTGAATTCATTCCTTCACAAATCTACAAAAGAATAAAATATGGTGAAGGCTCATCTGCTGTGAGATCAGAGCCTGCCAAAGATTTACCCAACAGAGAAATGACAAATCAAGAAATGTCTGAAGTATGGAGTCCGGTATCCAAAGGAATTATTTTTGACACCTTTACATTGGTTGACATTGGAGATGAAAAGAGGTGGAACCACTATGATTGAGAGGAGTTGCAGAAGTTTGAGGTGGCCACTGCAAAGAGAAGAATTCATTTCAAAAATTGCAGGCATGATGATCCAACTACACCTCCTGCCCCTCCATGATAATATCCAAAACCCAGGGCATATTTTGCAGGACAACGTCTGAAGATCCAGGTCAGTCAGGGTTGATGGTTTTATATATCTTCTATTGATATTTGATATTTGTGGATGCGGTTGCCCCAAACATTGAACTCTTTAAAATATATATTATTTAAATGTTTTGACTGGAATGTGCACTTTGTTTTATTTTCTTTAATTCATATATCTTTTCAATTTTATGTGTTATTATTATTGTTGTGCAATTGACCTAGGCTTATAGGATTCTTACTTTTTCAAATAGGGGGAGATTGTTGGGTAATGTATCCACAATAACCCTGATTTGAAGAAGAGTCCTTTTAAGCTAGGAAGAATTAAGATTGTTTTTGATGTTGTATTTTCAGTTATGTAATTACAGGTATACATTGCTATGTACATGCCAATGTCAGGTTACGGTGGGTCAGTAAACACAGGACTATACAATGTAATCCTTTATTGTGTAGGCCAATGTGTTGACTTGCGTGTAATCTCTCTATTGGGGTGCACTTCTATCACACGTGTATGTGGAGGATCCAGGAAGGAGGAATTGGAATCAAAAGAACAGAAATTTTTCCTAAGTAAAATTCATCGGGTATTGTAAGGGATATTCATCGAGTATACTCATTGATACTCGTCAAACTCATCGTGTATACTTACAAACATTCGTCGAATTCTTCATATTGTACTTGAGGTAAAATCTCTGAGAGTTGGAAAATTCAGCAAGTAAAAATCATTGAGTATTCCCATGTACACTTGTCGAATTCGTCGAATGTATCAAATGATACTCGCCAAATTCGTCGAATATACTGGTCGATAACCGAAGAATTCATCGAGTCAATTCAAATTTACTTCTGAGGATTTTCTTAAGTCAAATTTGTCGACTATCACTAGGTCAGGTGTCAAATGCATCGAGTGTTCTATCTTATACCCATCGAATTCGTCGAGTATACTACTGATACTCGTTGAATTCGTCGAGTATGACTTTTGCCTAGCGTCGAGTGGAAAGTTGGAATGAGCTAAACTTCTTTAAATGAATTTCGTCGAACATCACTACTAGTTCGGGAAGTATACTCAGCTATACTCAACGATACTCGACGAAAATGACTTGGGCTATTTTTCTGTCTAGATTTTCAAAATTTGGCTCAGGCTGAATGATACTCCATGCACAGTGTTTTTGAAGGTGTCGTTTTGGAAATTCTTTCATAGTCGTTGCAATTGAGGATCTCCATATGTAACGCCCCACTCGTCACATGATATATAACGGTGGGTCCAGCCGGGGCCTCACGCCATATGTCACAGACAAGCGACAGAATTACTTGTGGAAATCAAAATCTACTCGTATCCTAACTCAATCCATTCTAGCGCAGCATTTTATGTTAACATGAACTCAACTCAGAGAATGTCAACTACTATATAAACTCCACGTTTATATATATCCAAACCAGGAATGTGTACAACTCACACAAACTGGCCTTAAGGCCTTACAGATTTCTCTTTGCACAAATACATTTTTGTACATCGGCACGCAGGCCGGACACACATGAAATCCAACCACGCACACGGCCTTCAAGGGCATTTAACAGCAAGTCTCCACTCCGCTCTTTTCAATGCCACCGTCTACAACTGCAAACACATATCCACCCAAGAGCGGCAAACAAAGTAACGGTTAGCTTTAGCTGACCACTTATAACGACCCTACCCCTTACCCGTTGCAGTGGTTCCTTCCCTATATGCATTGCCATATCATAATCTCTCTAGCAGTATAACAACCACAACCATATCAATCTAGCAACCACAACAATATCACAAATGTTGGTATCCACCCAATGCTCCGTACGCTCGGGGCACCTTAAATATTACCAACCAAAACATATCAACCCACATGTTGTGGTGCACCAGGCCGGGTGCTCGCTTCCCGGACACTGCCACTCATCGATCTCTCAACCTAATCCAGATCGACCCACACTTTGCAGTGCAGCAAGCCTGGTGCTCGCTTCCCGGACACTGCCGCTCATCGATCCCTGCTCTGTCTAGATCAACCCACCTTCGTGGTGTAGCAGGCCGGGTGCTCGCTTCCCGAGCATGCTACCAATGATCTCTCATTACAACCAGGAGCTTATTCAAAGCCTCCATGCATCCATAACCAACATCACATACCCATTTATGCATCCAATAAAGCAAAGTATATATCTCATAGCATCAAATCCAAGGAGTCTTCTCCGGTTTACCCATGATCATAACCAATCCAGACTACTCGTCTAGATGGGCTTCACACAGCATGCCTATACCGTAGTCCACACTTCTGGCTCTAGATGCAGACACAACCAAGGAATCGCTTACGAGATCCCCCTCTTGGTGGAGGAGTCCATGCACATGCATAAAGAAAGGACTTCGATGTCCATAAAGGAGATCATTACCCTTGAAGATCGTTTCGGAGCCATGAATCAGCCGAATGGAAATCACCGCTTCAGCTTTGCCTTCACGAATCCGCACTCCACAACACCTTCAGCGGCTGGTTCTCCTTCCTCCTTTCCTTCCCTTAGACTTTCTCTCTCTTGGAATGAGAAGAAGAAGAAGAAGATGAAAATGAGGAGATAATCCTCATTTCTCGGCCATATAGCCTCAGGGAATAAGCCTGTCCCGTGGATCCAGGATAAGGAAAATCAACGCCCAGAAAAACTCTAAAAATTACTTTTCGAGCCTGACATGCCCTGTGACATGCCCGTGTAACAAGGCGTGTACCTTAAGCGGCACATGAACCGACCTATCCAAACTTATCCATGACAAGGTGACACGCCCAGGTCATGCCCATGTCAGCCTAGTCACGCCCGTGAAACGGGGCGTGCAACCCACTCGAGGCCTAATCAAGAGGACTTACTCGAGAGAAAACCAACTACTCGAGTACCCAGATAGGACACGCCCGTGTCACAGGGATGACACGCCCGTGTCACCCCCCTCTTACTTGAGTACTTTTCCACCTACTCGAGTACATTTCGACCTACATGAGAGCTACTCGAGTATGATAGGGACACGCCCTGTGACACGCCCATGCCATCGGCCATGTACCCTCTTTCTCGAGTATTCGTCGACCTCAACTACTCGAGAGAGAATCGTTGACCAGGGGAGGACACGCCCTAGGTCACGCCCCCTGACACGCCCGTGTCACGGGCGTGTACCTCCCGAAAATTCGTCGAACGAATTTCGTCGACCACGCGCCCATCTGCTCAACCCGAGCGGGACACGCCCTGGGCCATGCCCTTGTCCCAGGCCGTGTCAACCAAGCCTGAACCCAAATTAGCTATAGGGGTGTTACAATCCTCCCCTCCTTCAAAGAAATTTCATCCTCGAAATTTGGCTCACTCCAATCAGCCACTCAATCCCACAATGTGCAACCGAGCATGCAAAGACACGAACCGGGTTAGGGCTCAGAGGCCCTAGCTTTTCTCACCCCGAAGCATTGTACCAACTAAACAATATATACAAAACATACATACATCCCTAACTGCTATTTGTGCACATTCAGCCACAAAATGCACTCAAATGATATATCACCAAATACATCATATTCCATTAGTCAACATAACAAATCACATTACACACACAACCATTTCAGTATTCGTACTTTATCTACACCCGTATTCACATATCTCGATATCCAACCATAGACATATAGTCTCCATAACTCTAACCATGTATCCGAACAGCATATATCCATAAACATATTATAAGGCAACAACACATAGCTCATTCGTTTCGTCTATACCACATCGATGTACATCACCAAAGGGATAAAATCATAGTGGCGTCTGGGATGCAGATGACTCGACTACTGCTTTACCCTTTTTGTTACATGAGATGCTCCTCTTCGTGTCCCAACAGTTAGGGGCTATATGCCCCGACTTCCCACAATAAAAACATGTACGAGTCTCAAAACATTTTTGTCCATACGTTGCCCCCGAAGGCACAGTCAACGGAATTACTTTGGAAGGCCTGAACCTTTTCCTCCCTCGTCGCCTAAATGCCGACTGTTCCGATTGCAAAATGTTACATTTTGGCATCTCTATTGCCAGCACCTCTTCCCACCATTGTCTTGCATCTCTTTCCAGCAAGAAAGTGGCTAAGGTCACTTTTATTGTGGTCAAATTCTCTTCACTCTCGCAAGCTAATCCTCCGCCTGCGATGGGGAACCTGCCATACATCGCTTCAGCTGCTCGCCCGCTACTTGCTCATCTACCTCAGCTTCCACATGCTCTTTCCTTGCACCAGGCCATACTGGCACCCCTGCAGGCCTTGCCTGCCCAGTAGGCTGTGCATATAACACTGCGAACACCGCGAGCACCGTCTCAGTCATCATACACTCATCCACCCTCTGAGGCGCACAATGCCTAGCATCACTCCTCGCCACCTATCAATGTACAAAACACCATTAATCAGCCATGGCATAACGGGAATTCTACATTGACCACACACTCACTCGCTGTACGTGCATGAAATACATTCCTAGTGGACATTCGTGAGTTCAATTATGTTCTCTCCTCCCAAACAATCTCAACCTGGGCTCTAATACCACTTTGTAATGCCCACACTTGTCACCTGGCATATAACGGTGGGTACGGCAGGGGCCCCATGCCATATGTCACAGATAAGCGGCGGAATTACTTGTGGAAATAAAAATCTACTTGCATCCTAACTCAATCCATTCTAGCGCAGCATTTTACGTTAACATGAACTCAACTCAGAGAATGTCCACTACTATATAAACTCCACATTTATATATATCCAAACTAGGAATGTATACAACTCACTCACACTGGCCTTAAGGCCTTACATATTTCTCTTTGCACAAATACATTTTCGTACATCGGCACGCAAGCCGACCACACATGAAATCCAACCACTCACACGGCCTTTAAGGGCCTTTAGCAGCAAGTATCCACTCCGCTCTTTTCAATGCCACCGTCAACACCTGCAAACACATAACCACCCAAGAGCGGCAAACAAAGTAACGGTCAGCTTTAGCTAACCACTTATAACAACCCTACCCCTTACCCGAGGTAGTGGTTCCTTCCCTGTATGCATTGCCATATCATAATCTCTCTAGCAATCTAGCAACCACAACCATATCAATCTAGCAGCCACAACCATATCACAAACATTCGTATCCACCCAACGCTCAGTGCGCTCAGGGAACCTTAAATATTACCAACCAAAACAGATCGACCCACACGTTGTGGTGCAGCAGGCCGGGTGCTCGCTTCCCGGACACTGCCACCCATCGATATCTCAACCTAATCTAGATCGACCCACACTTTATAGTGTAGCAAGCCGGGTGCTCGCTTCCTAGACACTGCCGCCTATTGATCCCTTCTCTATCTAGATCAACCCACCTTCGTGGTGTAGCAGGCCTGGTACTCGCTCGCCAAGCATGCTACCAATGATCTCTCATTACAACCAGGAGCTTATTCAAAGCCTCCATGCATCCATAACCAACATCACATACCCATTTATGCATCCAATAAAGCAAAATATATATCTCATAGCATCAAATCCACGGAGTCTTCTCCAATTTACCCATGATCATCACCAATCCAGACTACCCGTCCAGATGGGCTTCACACAGCATGCCTATGCCGTACTCCATACTTCCGGCTCTAGATGCAGACACAACCAAGGAATCGCTTACGAGATCCACCTCTTGGTGGAGGAGTCCATGCACATGCATAAAGAAAGAACTTCAATGTCCACAAAGGAGATAGTTACCCTTGAAGATCATTTCAGAGCCATGAATCAGTCGAATGGAAATCACCGCTTCGGCTTTGCCTTCACGAATCCGCACTCGGATCTTCAATCCGTACTCCACAACACCTTCAGCAGCTGGTTCTCCTTCCTCCTTTCCTTCCCTTGGCCTTTCTCTCTCTTGGAATGAGAAGAAGAAGAAGAAGATGAAAATGAGGAGATAATCCTCATTTCTCGGCCATATAACCACAGGGAAGAAGCCTGGCCCGTGGATCCAGGATAAGGAAAATCAACGACCAGAAAAACTCTAAAAATCACTTTTCGAGCCTGACATGCCCTATGACACGCCCGTGTCACATGGCGTGTACCTTAAGCGGCACACAAATCGACCAATCCAAACTTATCCACGATAAGGTGACACGCTCATGTCATGCCCGTGTCAGCCTAGTCACGCCCGTGACACGGGGCGTGTAACTCACTCGAGGCCTACTCGAGAGGACTTACTCGAGAGAAAACCAACTACTCGAGTACCGAGATAGGACACGCCCGTGTCACAGGGATTACATGCCCGTGTCACCCACCCCCCCTTCTTACTCGAGTACTTTTCCACCTACTCGAGTACATTTCAACCTACACGAGAGCTACTTGAGTATGAGCGGGACATGCCCTGTGACACGCCGGTGTCCCAGGCCGTGTACCCTCTTTCTTGAGTATTCGCCGACCTCAACTACTCGAGAGAGAATCGTCGACCAGGGGAGGACACGCCCTAGGTCACGCCCCCTGACACGCCCGTGTCACGGGCTTGTACCTCCCAAAAATTCGTCGAACGAATTTTGTCGACCACGTGCCCATCTACTCAACCCGAGTAGGATACGCCCTGAGATACGCCCGTGTCCCAGTCCGTGTCAACCAAGCCTGAACCCAAATTAGCTCTGGGAATGTTATACCATAAATGCTTAGGGTGGATTTATCATCGCCCTAATCATGCTCAACACATTCAAAGAAAGATCCTGTGCGAATTGTTCCCGTCGGCTCTCGTACACGTTCTCGCGAATTCCGATCAGCCGACGCACGATGTTGCATGATTCGTTCTTCTTTGAATTATTCGACTGGATCCGTGCTTTCGGAAGGTTTCTACTCTCCTAGATCTTGTCTATCCAAGGTTCAAGATCTAAGTCCTCAAAGTTTTGGGTTCAAGTGTTTTCATAATATTCAAGTTCATCTGTTAATGATGAACAAAGACTCAAAGACCTTAGATCTTGCTAAGATTAATTATAATTATTGCGTGTAAACTCTTTTACATTTGTAGGAGGATTTACCTCCGAGTTGTAGATCCATTTGTGGATCGAGTGGTAGATCAGTTTTGGATCATATTGTAGGAGAGGCGGTTCTCCGAGTGCTTGGAGAGTCATCTCAGAGTTCTAGTAGTTGCGGCTCCGAGGTGTAAGATTTGTAGAAATTTGAGGAAGGTGAAGTATCTGAATCTAGTTCTTCGTGGTAGATATGCGAGGTGGAATAGTGGACATTCCCAACTTGCGGAACCACTATTGATCATTTTGTTCTGTGCGTTTCAATTTTTAAAGAATATTTATTCCTCAAAAAGACACATACCTCACTTATTCACCCCCTCTAGGTGATTTAGGTAGATGTTAGATACTTTCAACTAAGTAATAATTTAACTAAAAATGTAGTCAAACTATTAGATAATCTAACTGAATGTATGAAGTATTAGGTCTTATCATACAAACATCATTAGAGCATATGAATTATATTAAGACAATAATTCTACTAGATAATCAATTTAATGTGCATAAGAATCTAGAAAAATCATGTGAATGATTTAAAAAAAATGACTAAACACAGATTCAACGAAAAGATCTAATCATTCACGCAGAAGGGTCAAGAATGCTCATATAGAAGTCTCATGAAGGAAAAATTTTTGAATAAGTACAGATTCGATGAAAGATCAAGACGATCGTACGGAACTATCAAGATAGTTTTGTTTGATGTACTCAAATTGCAAAGAGTCTGTATAAATTCTATTACACATCAAACTGTTTATGTAGATGAATAAAGTCAATTTGTGTAGATGATAAGAACAGATAAAACAATTAAGTACACACTCATGTAGGTCATCAACACGATCGTGTAGAAAAATCAATGCGATTTTACCAGAAGTTCTCTAAAGGTCAAAGCCATGTTGAAGTCTTGAGCGAAGAAGGATCTGGATAAGCAAATTTGACTGAATATTTGGTTAATCAACTAGATCTATTCAACCAGCCAAGTAGGAGAGGTATTCATAGAAAACTGTTCTAAGTATAGATTCGACCAAATGTTCATTATTTGACTACAAGAAGCACTGAAGAAGTAAGTATACTACAAGTATCTAGAAGTATATGTATTAAATAACAATTCGACTTGATATCAAGCTATTCGACTTAATGTGGAGAAGATTAGACCAGAACACATTGTCTTGAAGAATAATAGCTAGATTCGAATAAATGACCATCATTCGACTAGAAGTAGTGAAAAAGTAATTCAACTTTGCATGAAGCACTTTGCCCAGATATCTAATCGAAATTACCAGACAAGGATGAATTCAAACTGACGCGTTGTTTGGCATTATGTCATTTAATACCGTCGTATAAAGGGACAATGAAAATTTTTCCTTTAAGGTAAATGATCTCTTAAGCATATTTGATCATTAATAATTTCAAACATATATACAAATATGATGCAAATAGTAAACCCTAATCAATAGAAACAAGTTTGTGCTTGCTGCCGTAATTCTTTGAAAGTGCTATTCAATCAGAAAAATATAGATAGTAGAAGACAACATAAAAAATCTAATCTTTTCTTCTCCAGAAGATCAGTCATTCAACTTGCTAAAGTTTTTAAAGCTTAATCATCTAACCACAATAAGTTGGATATTCTAAAGGCAGAGGAAATAATATTTACTAAAGCATTTCTTAAAGTCCTCTGTGAGAAGATCAGAGAAGATGCAATACTCATCAGGCTTCAAGAATACTCCAGTGGTATCAAGAAACATTTACCGAGTCTATAAAAAGTTTTGTAATAAAATTATTTCATTATAGGATCTCTCTGATATCTGAGATATAGTGTCTAAGTGACCTAAGGTCGGGGGCAGGTATTGCCTTTAAGGTAGGAGACTTTGTCTCTGAGCTGTAAGATCTTTTGTAGATCTAAGGTGAGCTTTATGTTGAGAAATTTGTGTGTATGATCCTTTATGGATCCAAGGTAGGATATCTTTTGAGAAATCAAGATTCGTGCTACAAGATACATGGTAGGAGGCCATCCACCACCTCTAAGGTAGGATATTTGGTCTCTAAGTTATAAGATATGTAAATCTGAGATTTGGTTGAATTTTGTTGAGGCAAGCTTACTGATAGATAGGCGGCAGGGGAAGTGGAAATACCCAACTGGTGAAACCGCTATAAATCACTGTGTGCTTTTGCTGTGTAATTGGATGTGTTTCTCCATTTCCATTTTTCAAAATGTCACATCACTTATTATTGGGTCCATTGCCCTCAATGTTCTAGATTTTAGTGAAGTCAATCATGTAAATGATATACATAAAAGTTTATTTGATGTGTGCCTGAGTTCATGCATGCATGATGTCCTTGCAACATTGATGGGATAGGTAGCCAAAGTGGCTAGGTCAGGTAAACACTTACCTTAAGGTGTGGATAGATAAAAAACTATCTATATCCACAGACATTGAGTGATGGTTATTCACTCAACGCCAGATGACTTATAGCGCTGAGTGGAGAATATACAGTCAAAGCCAAATGAGTGGCAAGATGAGAAAGTATCTAAGTACACAGGCGTTGAGTGAAGTCAACTCACTTAATGCCATACAGCAAAAGGCTGTGAGATAGGCTAATGCAGTATAAGCCTAAGAGGAAATGGGAAGCAAAATGGTTAAGTCCACAGACATTGAGTGAGCTTCACACACTCAATGCTATACTCTATATTCATTGAGTATTACCCTGTAAGTCATAGCCACAGATAAGCTGTGCTGATATCTGACTAACTCCATAAGCGTTGAGTGAGGCAATCTCACTCAACGGCATATGATAAAGCGTTGACTGTATCACATCCAGTCAGTGTCTGTGTTTTCAGACACAGAAATTTGGCTAAGTCCAAATGCGTTGAGTGTTGCTTACTCACTCAACGCCAGTTAAACAGAATCAAATCTGTTAAGTAGTTTTGCATTGAGTGGAGCTTACTCTCTCAATGCCAAGAAGTAGAAAAATCTGGCTAAGGCAGAAAGCATTGAGAGAGGCGTGCTCAATCAACGCTCTCAATGCCATGATGCAAAAACTGGCTAAAGTAGAAAACATTGAGTGAGGCATGCTCACTCGATGCTCTCAATGCCTAAATTACAGAAAGCATGGCTAAGGCACAGGGAATTGAGTGAGGTGTGCTCACTCAATGCTCTCAATGCCAGACATGCCGAAATGGCTGCATAAATGGTTAAGGCAATAAGCATTGAGTGAGGCTTGCTCACTCAACACTATCAATGCATATATTGACATAATTCTGTCTAAGTACTTTGGCGTTAAGTGAAGCACATTCACTCTACGCCTATTCTACTAATGATCGATTTTGGCTAAGTCCACAGGTGTCGATGTCAGCAAAATCTATAAAATCGACATAGTCAACTAATTTTAAATCAAGTACGGAGAAGGTACAGAACACGACAAACTCTGCCGCGAAGCTACTGTATGTCTTCTTTCGTTAAATCAAGGTACAACTGGATGCTGCAAGGCAGCCCCACTAATTTCTAAGAGCCATTGATCGGCAAACTATAAAAAGGAAGCGAGTGTCCAAGACGACAACAACTTTTTGGGATTTATCATTTTTCAAGAGGTTGCAGCCAGACTTCATCTCTCTCGCCATTATCGCCGAGAAAGAGCTTGAAGTCTTCTTATAGGAACAAAAAGTTCAGTGAGCTGCTGCTAATTCATCTGCTACAGCATAATCAGAAAGATCTCTGATAGAGGAAGAAAGTAGTGCTATCATTCTCCAGTGCTCTTAGTTAGCTGATTGAAGAGCACACGTTAATCTTCTTCTTTAGCAAGTTCAGAATCTTCATTATGAGTTTCTTCCAGTAGAGGGAGAACGTCTTCCTGGTGTTGTGAAACAAGATAGTGCTGAGATAGCTCAGCCCTAGTTATTGACACAGAGAAATTTCCCTGTGTCAAAAAAATTCAAATCCTCACCTTTCTGTAGGATCAAATTGGATCTGAGTTATAGGTCTCTCTGAGCCTGAGGTTGGGAAATATTGTTCCTGAGATTGTATGAGAGTAAAGCTCTCTGAGTTGTAGTTGTAACGCCCCCGATTTTTCAGTGATTTATTTAATTTCTTATTTGACGTATTTTGACGTCAGAGCGTTATGTTAGCGCGTGTTGGTCAGGTGACGTTGTTAGAGCGTGCTTTTAGCTCTTTAGGTTCCCTGCGTGGCTTGGTGATGCCTGTCAGCAAGATTCCCTAGCGAGCCGGAGTCTGTTTGGTGACTCGGTGGAGGCGCTTGGGGAATGCTTGTGTTTTGGCTTCGGGAGTTTTTGCCCGAGTTTTGTTCGTCGGATTTTTGTTACCGACTTTGTCGTTAGCGTGTTTTGCGTTCGTTAGGTTTGACCGGACAAATTTTGGGATCGGCTAATTTTAGACTTGCTCGTCAAGTTTCGTCGTTCCGAGCATTTTTGGAGCCTCGGCGCGCGATTGTAGTTTGTATGTTTTCGCGTACGCCGTTAACTTTAGAAATTATTATCTCAAAAACGGTGCGTCGGAATTCGATTTTCGACCTTGTCGGTTCGCCGTTGGTTCGTAGCGTCGTCATTCGCCTACCGTGCGAATTTCGTTTCGATTCGGCGCGCGTTTGGCCCTCCGTATACGATATAATATTATATAAATAGTACTTATATTTTTATAATATTATTATATATATT